>SMDT01000463.1:0-168385 GCA_005392925.1 Aquilaria sinensis
TTGGTGTTTGAATAGGAAGGAGTTTTTTTTTTTGTGTACACATGAATTTTGTTTAGCGGTCGTATATATTGCCATAGTCAGATTGTAGGCCGCCGGTTAGTGTCTGTGTTACTGTTAACGGGTGTACACGTAGGTTGACCGACCAGACTTGTACATAAACTCATTTTGCAATGAAAATATTGTTTGAAGGAAGCAATGAAAAGATATGGAGCAGGTCTTGAACCAGAAAGAAACCAATTCATCTGTGAAATTACAAATGCTCACTTTTTTGAATGGATTGTGTAGTTGTTACTATCAAATTTGAAGAAAGTTGGTTAAGTTTGTGCACTCTTGCATTACTAATGGTACAATAAGAAACCTAATACGCAAATTATTTGGATAATTAAGCAGGAAAGTGTATAGGCATTTCGCTCAGTCAAAACCAATTGAGAGTAATGGTTAAAATGTGGATTTGAAAATGAACCAAATTTGGATAGATTGCATTATATTATAAAATAATGGGGCATTCAAGTATGAATCACTTTTAAATGCAGCAAGCCAAATCTTTGAAATATTTATGGCATTTTATACGTTTGGTATCAATTTTATGTTGTTAATTGCAATATAAAATTTTTTCCTATTTTTTAAACATTCATCAATTTTTTTATTTATATTTAATCAATTTTTTTTATTTTATTCACTTTTTATTAATTTTAAGCATTTTATTATTTTTTATCGCTTTTTTAAATTGTGAATCGCTTTTTTTAATTATTTATCACTTTTTTTGTTTTCCAAACGTTTTTTTTTCTTTTTTTTTCACTTTTTTTATTTTTTCATATTTAATAACATTTTATATGAAATTTTTTCAAAAAAGTGATTAAAACTAAAAAAAGTGAAAATTTATTCAAAAAGTGATAAAATATAAAAAAAGTGATAAATGTTAAAAAATATATATATAAGCGATAAATGTTAAAAAATTTGGTAAATATTTTTAAAAATCTATTAAAAACTGAAAAAAATGATTAAAACCATTTTTTTATTTTTAATCATTTTTTCTTATTTTTAATAGTTTTTTTTATTATTTTATCACTTTTTTAAGGGTTATCGCTTTTTATTTTTTTCACACGCTTTTTTGTTTTTTTAATCGCTTTCCTTTCTGTTTGTAGACCATAAATAATAAACTCTTCACTCACGCCTCCGTCTACAATTTTTTTTCTTCTATCCTAAATTAAACTCACTGACCCTTGAGATAATATATTGTAAGCCTTCATTTCATTCACATTTTTAGTATATGAACAGCCGTATATATTATAACCCTCCAACCTTGTCATGTTGTCTTTTCAAGTTAAAACAAACAGGCATATTACACATAATTTCAGATTCAGACATTGATTCCTTTCCAAGTGCGTTTAATAGATTGGTACATATACAAAATGTCCAAAAATTAGACCAATTATGACATAATTTGACCTACATGTTTTTTTCAGTTCATAACGGTTATAATGTACCCACCTCAAATGCAAAAACTTCATACAAAATGTCTGTATGCTTCGACAGTGACTTGTCTCCAACATCTTACTTAATTATTACTTTAGCTCGCTTGATGAGTGCATTCCCCTAACGCAAAGAGACAGGCAGTTATGCCCATTAATTGTCACTAAAAATGTGGCTGGAATGAGGTAGGGTATGATACAAATGGCTATGATGAAACATATGCAGCGTTTGTGTTTGTAGCACACATTGAAATCGAAAGGGCAGGTATTTCCAACGGATCCTCAAATGGCCATGTGGATGATGATGACAAAGTCAGGCCTGTAGGCACCTAATGCTTCGGTGACATAAAGCTACACCATCACAAAGGGTAGGGGGGAGATACTTTCTTATCCGGTGCATAACCCGAACGACTCATAGAACAAGCATATGGCCTTTTATCAACTATAGATTCATCTTTTACATTGGATGTTCCTTGCTTCAATGGACATGAACGACTTGTATGGCCACTTTTCCCACAATTTCTACATTTCCTTGCCCTAGGTGCTTTCTTGGTGGACCGTACCTCAACTTTTTTACCTCTCACTCTCACAGGATCACGTACAACATTTGGATGGATTGGATGTGTAGCACTCTGATCATTGTCATGTTGTCCTCGGGCTTGGAACAACTCAACAGCTCTCAATGTTAACCGCCCAATCTCCCCCTTCAATGCTGTGTACCCTTCATCGTCACACCGAGATGCAAAAAATGTTAACTTCTAGCATATGTTCCCAATTTGTGCCCGCCTCGCAGCAAATGCCGCTTCAATTGGATCGGGACTCACTCGTGCAATGTATGATGGCTCCTGCTTAGCATTTTTCGTCCACCTTTTGAGTATCAATTTATCAGGAATTTTCATCATATTCTCTACCTTCATCACAGAGAACATATGGCTACAGGGGAGGCCTGCATTGAACCAGTGACAAAGCAAATATTAAACCGTACTATTCAATCGAATCAGTAGTACACACACCAGAAACCATAGTACCCAGAAATATTTTCCTGAATTAATGCTTAAAAAGAAATTGAAAAAGTGTCGATGCCTTCTACGTTGAGTTTACCAGTGTAGGTTAGTAACGTGCATGTGCATTGCATGATACTGTGGTCACCATTGGAATGAACCACGTAAGTTTCTGTGAGTGACGCATATTTGGAGACGACATATCGATTTTGATCAGTCAGAGTATCATATCGAACCACATTGTACAGGTGCTCATCATGAATTTGTTCCCGAACACGAACCAAGACATTCGGCGTGTACACATCACCTGCATGTTTCTCTAACAATTTTAGGTGTGTTACCATTTGTGGTTCCGTGTGTGTACTGTTGAAGTTCTGCTGCAGTTCTGCCTCACGTATACGATCAATGGCAACATCCACTCGGCGCACAAAGTCATACAACTTCATTTCGCTGCCCAGGAATCGTTTCTGAAAGGAGTGCATGCCCTCTGCCCTCTGTGTACTTGTCATACCCGCGAAGAAATTGCTTTTCAGGTGCGCAATGGCCCATGACTTGCGATTATCCCATGTCTCACGCACCCACTGATTCTCCTGTAGTCCAAACTTTTCCAGTGCTTCTTCCCATTTAGCTGCTAACTCATTCGGGTCTTTAACATGTAACATCATGTGTGCAAATGCACCCACAAAATGTTCTGCCTTTTTCACATTGGTCTTGCAATTTCTCATTAGGTGCCATGAACAAATTCTATGTGTAGCACCTGGGAAGACAGACTCAATAGCTTTTTTCATGCCTGGGGCTGCATCTGTTATGACTGATTTGGGCAACTTGCCATACATACACTCTGTAAAACAGCTTAATAACCATCTATAGCATTGTTTAGACTCATTAGTTACAAGCGCACAACCAAATATGCAAGTCATATAATGGTTGTTCACCCCCAATATGACGACATATGGGAACCTATATCCATTACTGTTGTACATAGCATCTATACATATGACATCACCGAAGATTGAATAATCCATTCGCATCCCACCATTGGCCCAAAACATACCCCAAAGTGTATTTGAGTTATTCACGGCATAACGACAATAAAACTCAGGGTCACATTGTGCAGTCTTCGTCAAATGTGCTATAGCTCTCTCCGAATCTGTTGCCAACTCATCCGCTTTAGTATCAGAGTCCACCCAATTGTAAAGATCTTTTCGAAGGAAACCGACATTACTGTATCCTCCATTTACAAGAACCATGAAATCCATTATGCGGGTTGTCCCAACACCTGCCCTCCTCATAGGTTCAGCTTGCTCTTTTGCAGAATCAACCACACATCTATGAGACCGTATAAAATGGACGTCACTTTGGGAAGCTAGCTTTGTGGTTATGAATATGCTGGAATTCACCGACTTGGTACATATTCAATTTTGCCTTCATATGTACCCGAAACGCAGCACGACACCCACACCTTGAAATGCGTTGAGGCTCCCTTTTCCGTTTCTCAGGAGTCAGCTGAAGCTTCATATGACCCTCTTTTGAACAAACCCACCTTCTTCGTTGTATTACATTTAACTTTGCATTCCTCCTTATATCATCTCTTCTCACACCAAATCCCATAACATATGCATATTTACGATAAAATTTTTCCGCCTCATCAATTGTCTGAAATTGTACTGTTTTGAAGTTGCGAAACACCCACTCAGTTACAGGTTTTTTAATATTCATCACTATCTCAGACCAATCATACTCTAGATCGATCTCAACAACCTTGTAATGTACTGTCTGCTTTCTCACACAAAATAACATCTGTATTCTCACTAAGCCCAATGTGGACTACGTTCTGGTTGTTACGCAATTCGCCAAAGGGATCGGAAATGCCAATTTGCCACAACAAGACGACAAACATTCAAACCCATATGAAAAAGATGACACAGTAATGGAGGACCAGTACATTGATTTCTTCTAATAGAACAATTGCTATAGTTGATGTGTAGTGAGAGAAATAAAAGACATTTCCACCAACTAAAACCCTTCCCCTGAAATGGAAAAAGTAAACAAGAATGTACCTTCCTTCTGTATGCAGCAAGGAATGCGATCAGAGCCTTTGCACCCTACTGAACACAGCAATGCCCAGCCGTTTACGCTCCTGTGCTTGTACGGTTTGTGCTCTGTTTTTCGTCACAAGCTATTTCCTTGGAAGTAGGGTTGAAAGAAAACAATTTCCAATTCTTAACTACGAAATTGTCTTACGTATTACATTCCCATAACCATGTAATTTTTTTATTATTAGTAATACCTTGAAAAGATTGAAATTAGTTTTCAGTAACTTGAAATACATAAGTGTTATCTTTTAGGGTAAATATATTTTATTTAATTTATTTTTATTTTCATAACTAATTTTTACCATATCAAATAAATCAAAATATTCTACAATTGATCAACCGAACATAATATAAATAATATTGTATTTAACCAAATCAGTAATTTTTATCATTATATGATTAATTATGTACATTTATTTGCGCAATGGTAATTTCTCCTTTTCAAAGCTGATAGCCTACCCAATGAAAAAATAAATAAACTATACTTATTTATTTTAATAAAATCCAAAATCATTTTCCTAAATTAATTTAATATAACTTAATTTATTTTACTACACTTAAAAGTTTATGTATCAATGTTGTAATTGTAACATTAACCTGCCAATATCATTAAACTTACTAAATATGAAAACAACCCATAAACTCATAACTTAACTTTATCCCTAAACCCAACTGTACGCTTCAACTGGAAACAACCCATAAACTCAAAACTTAACTTTACCCCTAAACCCAACTCTGAGAGTAAAATGGGGAAAGGGAAAAATAAATCATTATTTTTTTTATGAGGAAAATATATATTTTTACTAATGTTTTTCCTTTTGGGAAAGAGTTTGAAAAATTTATAAAAAAAAAAATTAAATGATCATGAAAACAAATATTGGACATAAAACACTGCTCCATTTTATTTAAAATAAAACAAGAGTTAGTGGGTTTTTAATGCATCCGATACGTGTCAACTTTTGCCTAAGTTGAAGGGGTTAACCCAGTTTTCTTCTAACTGATTATTTATAAAAAAAATAAATATCAATTTACTGTAATTTTAAACTGAAACAATTCCAAAAATCCTTATACACTTTCTTTGAAAATAAAATAATTTTTTATTAGTTCCTATCATCTTAATTTATTTAAGTTAAAAATTTTCAAAAAAATTACTTTATATAACCCTAAATATCATACCCAACACCTACTCACAAAAGCATAAAACCAAAACATAAACCTTCAATTTTAAGTACCCTAAATTTAAAAAATTTAAACATTACCCCTAAGCCTACTCTTAACCTTAAAATGTTAACTTAGCCTTAACCCTAAACTTTGTCTTAACTTTAACAGTACGCCCTAAACCTATCTTAAAATGTAAACCTTAAACCTAACCTAAACCTTAAGGTTAAACCTTAACTCAAAATCTTAACCATAACATAAACCCTAACCCTAATCTTAAACCTTAAATATAACTTAAACACTAAACTCAAACCGTAAACCTTACAACCTAACTAAACCTTCAACCTACCTTAAACTTTAAACCTTACACTTCACACAGACCATAAGTTTAGCCCTTTAGCCATAAGCTCTATGATGGAGAAATTAATAATTTTTTTTCAGGTGCCTAATTCTTAATTCGACCATTAATTTAAGTACTGTATAGTAAGACTATTTACATAGAAATGATGTTACAAATTTTGAAGCCATTTTATAGAAGGTGATTCTTCACCGAAATTATAATTTTTAAAAATTTACACCTAAAGATGTCTTAAATGTAATTTTACGATATACTTGTCCGAAGTAGTTTTTGGTAAGTTTTGTTAACTTAACTAACCCAAAATGATAAAAATTAGTGAGCAATTTTTTTTTTCCCAAAAATTACTATGTATAAAAAGTTCTAGTGGTACCAAAGTATGGTTATCCTGCTACCAACTTAAGGTCATATTGGTACCAAATTAAGGTTCAATGGTACTGGTTTAAGATTCTAGTGGTACATAGTTATGGTTTTTATGGTATCAAATTAAGGTTTCAATGGTCTCAAGTCAAGGTGATAACGGTACCAAATTAAGGTTTTGTGATACCAATTTAAGGTTATTGTGGTACCAACTTATGGTTTTACTGGTACCAATTTAAAATTCGGTGGTACCAATTTAAGGTTCTAGTGGTACGAAATTATGTTTATGCTGGTACCAACTTAAGGTCATATTGGAAGCAAAGTTAGGTTCAATGGTACCGGTTTAAGGTTCTAGTGGTACCTAGTTATGGTTTTTATGGTATCAAATGAAGGTTTCAATAGTCCCAAGTTAAGGTTATAACAATACCAAATTAAGGTTTTAGGCCTAAGATTATGGAAGGATATTATTTTCTTATTTTAGCATCCATAGATATATATTTGAACAAAATTATGAGCTGAAATATCTAGGTTAAGGAAGTTGGGTGCCTAATTTGCAATTTAAGTAGGAAAAAAGATGATTTCAGTTCAAAATTAATGATAACAGTAAAAAACAGACGCTAACATGTAAAGAAAGGCAATATCGGTAATTGAAATGTGAGAACATGTTGATAACACTATTTTTTTGTATACAAATACATATTAATGGAAACAAGAGGAAAGTAATAATAAGTATATCATACTTCAGTCTATATAAACATGCAGAGGAATAACATTTTAGCATCCACGATACATCGATATAATGTAAGATAGGTAAAAACCATCACGCATGCATATGTTCGTCAAAGAAAATTCAAAACTATCCTAGTTACAATACCATTTACCGTTTCCTTCCCCTCTTAGCTGCAGGCCTATCTTCATTGTGCTTAGTACGGCTCTCGACGCATCCATCAGATGCAGGCTCATCTGACTCCGACCCAGGTTCATAATCCGACTCTGCATCTGAGTCATCTTCCTTGTTTTCTGCATCCTCTTCAATCAAACCATACGAATCTAAACCTTCGTCACCAACAATGTCTTCATGCTGCACATCATCCTCCGCCTCATCTCCTACTGATTGGGATTCGGTACCAACTTCATCGCTCTCATCTCCATCACTGATGGAACCTTCATCCTGCACCACTTTTTTCCCAGGACGACGATGTTGCTTGTGAGGTGAGCTAGTGTCTCCACTTGTTCTGCCACATGACACCTGCAATCAAATGAATATATCTTATATATTATGTCATACATGACAAACAAAATTTTATATAGACTATAGACTTACACACTGTTTCAAATAGAATTTCTTTGCATCGTTCCACATTTTGTCCGTTACAGCCTTCTTTCGACCTGCCACCAAGCGCAGTAACTTCTCCACAGTGTCCCTTTTCACATATACATAACATTTTTAAGTCACAAGATCAACGTGGAATGGGATTAAGTACAACAACGTATAAGATGACAAACTTATAGATTTTATCGAAGGATCAAGTGGTAGACCCTCGACATCCTCATCCTCAATGCTTGGAATTTTTAGGAGTTTAGCCTCTCCTGTTTCGAGATCTGGGAGCAACATAGATGTACCTGGTAGTTGTATTTCAGAACCTTCTACTATAGTGTCTGTTTCTCGTGCAACAGTTGACATAGATGTCCCACCAAAGCCACTAGTAGATGCACCTGGGTCCCGACCTGTCATGGCTTCGGCAAGCTCCTTCATCATGCCCTCCCACCACAACTGAAATGTACTAGAAAACAGAATTGTTGAATTATTATCCCATAATGATCCTGGAACTGCTGCTGTCAGTTCTGCACTGTGCCAAGAAAAGTTGAACATAGATGTTGAAAACACGAACCAAATGATTCTGTCATGCTCTTGCCGATAGGTAATGTGTGATCTGTACACCCTTTCACCTAAATACCAGGCTCGACCACAAGTACTAACTAGTAAAAGTCGACACCTTCTTGCCCTTAAACTTTCACTAACGTACTGTGGTATGTCATCCATGTACTTGTCCCATGGCCACATTTTCACCGCCGCCCTGTGTACTGTTTTAAATAGCTTTATATGCACTTCAGTATCATATGGCATGCCCCCCAAATGTCCCTCATCATAGTACTTTGCTCTAGGGTATGTCCCATCTCCGCTCAAATTTAGGTTAGGCCCAATATCCATGAAATGCTCGCAGGCACATGTCAACGATTATAACCAATTCATATTGAACATGATCATTTAATAATCATTTTAACAGGTAACTGATGTAGATCATGAAATAAAGAAATTCACGTATATAATAGTTACCTGCCATGACTGCCAAAAGTGAACACTTGTGTGTGTACCCCTGCTCATCCCATCCATATATAAGTAAAGATTAGCTAATGCAGCACTTCCCGAATTATAGTGTCCCTGTCGCGATGTATCTGCTACAGCTGAACTTCACCATGTGTAAAAACTACTCGTGCTTGTATCACAGAACATAGTTGTGCCAAGAAAAGTTGCTAGGAAAACACTTATCAAATGATTATTTCTCTCCATGGTATTTGATCTGAAACTTTTATACGTGTCAAGTACTAACTTCCAAGTCACCTTCCTTTTGGCTTCATGGAATATCTCCCAACCATCACCGTCTAATAGTTGTATGCGGGAGGCATTAGCACATATTTCCATACCAATAGGAATTTGATCGCCACTGCAACGCAAGCCGGTTATTGCCGCAAAATCTTTAAGATTATAAAATCTAAATGTAAATTGAAATCTAACATAAAATAGCAAGTGTTTGACAGACATATTCTTAAACAGAGTTTTGATAACATTATCTCTTTTAAAATTACATATTAAAATTATATAGTCACTGTATTCGGTTACATATCACATAGTCCCTGTATTAATTTACATATCGCATTATTTGAAGTTTTATCACATTTTTATAATACTATCGCTTTTCATAGTTACTTCGCTATTTAAAATTATTGTCACTGTAGTTATATTTTACTGGCTTTTATAACATTCCTGTATTCTTTTCAATTATGTTACCACTTTCATAATGAATATTATAGCATTTTCTTACCTTTTTATTCTGTAATTTTTATAATTGTTATCACATTTTTAGATGTTTTATGATATTTTTAAAATCTGTATCATTTTTGTAAATATTATACCCTTTTGTAAATTAATAGTCACGTATTAATAATTATTATCACGTATTTAAAATTTGTAATTACTTATCATTTTTTCAATTATTTATCACTTTGTATATATGATCAGTTTTTCTAATACTTTATCCTTTTTTGTATGTTATTATCACTTTATTTTGTTTCATGGTTTTATTAAAATATTTATTACATTTTACGCTTTTCACAAATATTTACAAATTTTTTTTCCACTCTTATCGCTTTTCTATATTTAGTCGCTTGTTTTGATAATAAATCGGCTTTATATCAATTATGTTGCTATTTTCATTTTTTACTGTCGTTTTAAACTATTTATTGCATTTTATAGGTTTTGCATCAATTTTCTGTTGTTAATCGCAATAAAAAATTATTTTAAATTTTTTCAACATTGCTAATTTTTTAATTATTTTATCACTTTTTATATATTTAATCACTGTTTATATTTGCTAACTTTTTTAAGAATTATTTCACCTTTTTCCAATTTCACTCACTTCTTCATTTTTAATCACTTTTTTATTATATTTTTCAATTTTATTATGTTATTTCGCAATTTTTTTTTACTCCCGGTTTTTAATATTTATGGCATTTTATAGGTTTGGTATCAATTTTTAAACATTGATCAATTTTTTTATTTATATTTTATCACTTTTTATATATTTAAATCACTTTTTTTATATTTTTTAGCCTTTTTAAATTTTTTTTTCACTTTCTCCATTAGTAATCCCTTTGTTTCTAATCTTATTCACTTTTTTTAAATTTTAATCATTTATTATTTTTAATCACTTTTTTAATTGTTAATAGCTTTTTTTTGTTTTTGAAACGGTTTTTTTTCTCCAAATGCTTTTTTTACTTTTTTATCGCTTTTTTTATTTTCTTATATTTAATAACAATTTTAATCGCTTTTTTTTTCCAAACGGTTTTTTTGTTTTCCAAACGCCTTTTTTTTTTCGAAACGTCTTTTTTTTAATACTTTTTTATCGCTTTTTTATTTTCTTATATTTAATAACAATTTTAAATCATTTTTTTTTAATTTTTAATCTCTTTTTTTTTCCAAATGCCTTTTTTTTTATTAATTTTTTTAATCACTTTTTTAATTTTTTTTCATATTTAATAACATTTTTTTATATTTCATCGCTTTTCAAATTTTTTTATCACATTTTTGGTTTGTAATCATTTTTTGAAAATACCCTAACATACTTTGTACTTCTCTCACTTCATACATATACATTCCCTTAAATATAAACTATCCAATATATTTACCAGTAAATTTATCAATTAAAATGTAAACATGACAACAAATTTACTAACATAACAGTAAATTTGGCACTTAAATTTGAAATAATAAAATTACAGTAAAATATAAACTCACTTGATGCTCTGGATGAAAAACATGAGACTCTGGTTCAAAGTAGATACTTGTTGAATGAAGAAATTTTTTGCGAGGAGTTAGTCTCTTGATTATTGATGTCCGGAAATCGCATGGCAATTGCTTAATATAATCGCCGGCACCACTATGAGACATTGTTTGTTTCTGTATGAAACGTAGGAATAAGGAAATTGAGGAGTGGGAAAATATGTAACTTGCTGTAATTGTAAGAAATGAGGAAGATTAAATAATGTAGTTATAGGATAGGTAATAAATGATGAAGTTACAGAGTTAGATGGTAAAATTTAAAAGAGTGGTTGGAGAAGTGAAAGTAGATACTAAAATTTAAAATGGTGGATGGAGAAGTGAAAATAATGGTGGTGGTCGGGAGAAGTGAAAATATGGTTGGCGAAAATTTAATATGTGGGACACATATTAATGGGATAATGACAATATGTCTCCAATATTTTATTTAACTTGACAACTTTACTTGTATGTTTAAAAACTTATATGTAACTCATGGTTATTCCCTTTGATATCGAAAATAATATTGTTATTATTCGCTTTAATAACATTTTTTTCAAAAATATTACTTTTTTCAATTATTATCGAATTTATTAATTGTAAATCCTCTTTTCAAAACTATTATTGCTTTTTTCAATTATATCACTGTCTTGATTGTACCTTCGTTGTGACCGGGTCACGTGGAAGGTACCTTCGTTGTGACCGGGTCACTTTGAAGGTAACCTAAAAATGTGACCGGGTCACGTGGAAGGTACATTCGTTGTGACCAGGTCACTTTTTTAGGTTACCTTCAAAGTGACCCGGTCACAACGAAGGTACCTTCAAGGTGACCCGGTCACATTTTTATGTTACCTTTAACGTGACCCGGTCACAATGAAGGTACCCTCAATGTGACCCGGTCACATTTTTAGGTTACCTTCAAAGTGACCCGGTCACAACGAAGGTACCTTCAAGGTGACCCGGTCACATGTTTATGTTACCTTCTGTAATGCCCCCAATTTTATGAACCTTAATTTTAAAAGATATCTTAAATTCCTAGAATTATAAAGCATTTAATCAAAAATAATTTAAGAAATATGAGGCAAAACATTTTATTTAAATTATTTTCCAAACAATGAGAGTATTAAATGAAATCAGAGTAGTTAAGTGATAATCCCAGGAAAACTAATATGCGCATAATGTGTCAATTTAAACAAACCATATGTTTTTTTAGAAATCGAATAACACAAAGTTGAACCCCAGTCCCAGCCAGTCCTACTTTCGAGGGGCTACAGTGTACCCTCACTTAGTCTGCTCCACATCTTGAACCTCATTATATGGTTCAGTGTACTCTGTCTCCTCATAGTATTCACCTAAGAAAAGCATGTTAGAAGGAAGGGTGAGCACAACTTGTTCAATAAGAGGGAAGTATCAGGCCCATCACGTGGGTCCTAATATTCCCGTAACAAACAACAACGAATAATAAACTTTAAGTTGTACCAATTTAATTAAAGAACAATTCCATACAACATCATAACAACAATATCAAAGTCCTACTAGCATGCTTGAACTACCATGCATATGCATAATTCTTTTTACCGATTAAATAATATCTTCTTGATCGATCACTTAATCCAATACTTAAATGCTGTCGGACGAACCTAGGGTGGTGAGTGTGTACATCACCCACTCTCGGGATAACTCTTAGGCAGTGCCACTAGGGATGCCACCAAGCCAGAGCCTCTCGGGATACCTACGCCGAGGTAGAGCCTCTCGTGATACCAGCCATAAGCATGGTCCCTCACCAACTATGGTCTGACAGCGCACAAATCATATCTCCATACTCCGTGTCAATATCGGGTCATGATTAGGGACGGTCCGCCGCCACCCTAACATGCCTCTCGGGTTCGAATCGTCCGTTCCGAACCTCTCGTCTAAATTTACGGCTTGTTAGGTCATGTAGATATGGTTCGTCACCAACCTTGCATGCCTCGTATTTTATCTTACTCTTCAAATCTTTTACTTAATGCAATCTTGTGTATGACAAACATCAATCATATGCAACAACCAATTGATGCATGACCGTAGCTCATTTTATTTTAGCTCTTTTTAGTAGAATGCCATGATTCTAGTGCATCCTATTTCTTTTATCGTGTTATCTTAGTTTAGTGTTACATGATGTCATGACAATTAATGATATCTTTTAAGTGTATTTGTGATAAATGTTCATCTCATTTCTCGTGAATTCTTTCTAAATTGGTCATTTAGCATTTACGCTCCTAATCCTTTATCTATCGGCTTATAATAATTTATTACGGCCCTAACATGCCACTAACGGTTGCTTCCAATCTCATCATGTTGCTAGTGAGCTTGTCGGCCCTAAACATGGTACTAGCGGTGTTTGTCTCGCCGGCCCTAAACATGGTACTAGCGGTGTTTATTTAGGCGGTCCTAACATATTTCTAATTTAATTCTTGTTACAAGCGGTCCTAGTATGATACTAGCGCCAAACATACATCATACATCACATCATTACAACCATACAACCTAACCAACCAAAATTACATCTCAATGGAAGAGAACTAAAATAAAATAAAATAAAATTCTAGAAAAACTAATTAATTACCCTACCCATGTTGCCCATGCATTTAAAGATTTTGTTTAGCCCAATTGTTTACTTAAAATTTATTATTCGGGTTTATGCTTATTTTGGGCCTAAGAGGGCCCACGAGAACTAACCCGCTCTTCCCCCTTACCTAGTTCGGAATAATACGACGAAAGAGGGCAATTTTCCTAGGACGGTCCTACAAAATGTTAGTAAGGTAGAAAATTAGAAAATATGCTAAAATTTAGAAATTTTCCTAAATGGTACTTGGAAAGTTCATGTTCTTAACATCTAGGCCGAAATTTTACCTAGTGGGCAAAACGAGTCTCGGGGTGTCTTCGGTGGCCTCGTGCCTATTTGGGATCGTGCCGGGAGCCTTCTTGATATTGATCCTAAAAATTACAGCGGCCATACACTAACTTATAAGCTCATTTAATGGCTGTAAAAATTGATCTTGGAAGGAAAAATTTTTTATTTCGATTACCGATGTGTTTTCGGGATCTCTGACGCTCCGGGAGTCCAACGAAGTGCCAAACCTTCAAGTAAGGATTTTCTAACCCTTTGTAATAACATGGACAGCAAGGAAAAGAGAATTATTATGGCTGTAATATTCAAAATTGGCAGCCAAGATAATTTTTTGAAAGAGGCTACGGTGACTTACCGGGGTTTAGAACCAAGTATGGACAAAGATTGCACCGGAAATGAGTGGAAGGACCCAAAACTTGGATTAATGATAATCTACCAAATATTTACAGCAAAGATATAAGGCCTTTAGGTGCTGGAAAAAAAAATTAAAAGAGTGATACATAAGGATTAGGGCTCACACAAATGAATCTGGGATCGTCGGTACGCGTAGGGTCGATTTTACTGTCTGGATGAGATTTCTCTTCAACCTAATGAACCTAGGTAAGATTAGGCAAAATTATTGTTCTAATAATCCAGAATAAAAATTAATCATAGCATAAAGGGCTGTACTTACACCGTTTTGATGGAGGAATAAGCGAGACAATAACCGGCGTGAAGAGGACCAAAGGATGGTGGGCTGCCTTTTTCCCAAAATCTGATTTTTTTTTCTTTTTCTTTCTTATGGTGGTGAGCTGTTGAAGGAGGAGAGAATAAGAAGCGGCAGGTGGTTGTGAGAAGAATTTCGGAGAGAAATATAGTAAAAATATTAGAACCTAATTCGTTTGGCAAGAGTAGGATTAATGGCCATGGCGTCTGGTGGTGCGGCTTAGCGGCTGGAGAGGAAAAAAGAAATAGTTGAAGGCAAAACGCATATGCCTAGGTTTTGTTTTTCAAGAGAAGGTTTCGGACCTGACTTAGCTGTAGTTACGGGGAGAAGGGAAGAAATAAAAAAATAATAAGGTTAATAGGATAATTAGTCAAATAAGAAAAAGGTAAGTAGATTAAATTGGTTTAATTTGAAGAATATATATATATATACATATTCCAGTCAATCATGCGGCAGGAAGTTATATTTTTATACTAAGATAAAATTAGGGTTAAGTAAGAAATTATCTCATACAACAAAAGCACGAACCCGGTTTAAACTCTACCCGTGTGTAGGCTAAATTTTTGAAAACCTAAGCAAACGAATTCAGAATTGAGTGAGGTAAATTTCTTCTGCCTCATTTTTTTGAGAAGAATCCAATGGTGCTTCCAAGTTTTCCATCCGATGCTCGAGTGTAAATGACAAAAATGCCCCTAGCCTAAAGAAAATGACTTTGAGCTTCCGGTTTGGAATTTGATTTAATAACCACTAAAGGAATCATCTAAGGATCAAGATTCTTAATTTTATATTGATTTTCTAAATTGATAGGTAAAATTAAAAAAATACCCTTGAGGACAAAATGTTAATTAATTAATTTATTTTATTTACTTATTATTTTTTTTAATTTTTTTTCTTTTTTTTTATTTAGGGTAATTTAGTAATTTATTTTCCTTAATTTCTAGGGTTATTACACCTTTAACGTGACCCGGTCACAATGAAGGTACCTTCAACGTGACCCGGTCACATTTTTAGGTTAATTTCAAAGTGACCCGGTCACAACGAAGGTACCTTCAACGTGACCCGATCACATGTTTATGTTATCTTCAACGTGACCCGGTCACAACGAAGGTACCTTCCACGTGACCCGGTCACATTTTTAGGAAACCTTCAAAGTGACCCGGTTACAACGAAGGTATCTTCAAGGTGACCCGGTCACATGTTTATGTTACCTTCAACGTGACCCGGTCACAACGAAGGTACCTTCGAGGTGACCCGGTCACATTTTTAGGTTACCTTCAATGCGACCCGGTTATACCGAATGTACCTTCAACGTGACCCGATCACATTTTTAGGTTACCTTCCAAGTGACCCGGTCACATCTAAGGTACCTTCAACGTGACCCGGTCACAACGAAGGTAGCTTCAGCGATAAAATGTAAGAAAAAGCGATTAAATGTAAAAAAAAATTGATAAAATTTTCAAAAAAGGCGATTAAATGTATAAAAAAGTGATAAAATAAAAAAAATGTGATAAATGTTAAAAAATTGGTAAATATTTTTAAAAGGCAAATAAAAACTGAAAGAGTGATAAATAATTTAAAAAATGATAAAAAAACTAAAAAAACAAACATTTTTTTTAGAAAATCAATTAAATAAATAAAAAGTGATTAAAACTACAAAAAGTGATTAAATATAAAAAAATGATAAAATATAAACAAACGTGGTAAATGTTAAAAATGGGAAATATTTTTAAAAAATGATTAAAAACAAAAAAAATTGATAAGAATTCTAAAATGCAATAAATATTTTTTTTACTAGGTTGATCAATATACATAGATTTTATATTTTGAGAATCATTGACATATGTACAAAAAATTATTTTATTAAGTATATTATTCAGCAATTAATATTTTTTTCCACAGATAATTTTTTAAAAATTTATCGCTTTTTTATTGCTTTTTTTATATTTATTTTCTTTTTTTAGTTTAATCGCTTTTTTGGAAAAATATTTCAATTTCTTAATTTTTTATATCTTTCTTTTATTTAATCATTTTTTAAAATTATTTATTACATTTTATAATTATTTATCACTTTTTTGGTTTTTAATAGCTTTTTAAAAAAAATTACCAATTTTTTAACATTTATCACTTTTTTAAATTTTATCACTTTTTTAAAAGAAATTTCATTGTTTAATTTTTTTTTTGCTTTTTAGAAATATTTATTACATTTTTAATTTTTTGATCATTTTTTTTTCTTTCCCCTGCCTCGCTTGTCACCCCAGTCAATGTTTTCTCCGCAAACCCAAGATCAACGGTTAAGATCGGGGGGGATGGGTAACCCCTTTTAGGGTGGGTATTGTAGAAAGTTCCAGCGGCTTCGACACCAATTCACCTGAACAGCTAAAGACTTGTCAATATCAACCCATGAGCAATGGATTTGTTATGGAAAAATGACAAAAGTTCCCCCAACGATTTGCATAATTCACACTTGTCCCCTACCCGTTTGCTTACCTGTTAAAGTGACTGGCAAAGATAAGGGTTATTGACCTAATGGTTAAGAATAGAGACAATAATGGACGGTTAATATTAAAGATACAAATGGAATTAAAGGGCTGAAAATAAACCTAGTATGAACAATGAAAAAAATTTAAATAAAAATTGAAAGAAGAAGAAAGTTAGAATGGTAGTGTGATAGAAGTAGTCAGCGCCAGAACTAAAGGGGGCAGGGGTCCGAGTCTACCCTAAAATTGAAAAAGAAATTATAATTTGTTTAAGAATTTAAAGCCATTCTTAAAATTAGTTAAATTTTACTAAACATACTATAATTTGGAAAAATATTTATTTTGGCCTATCCTATATAAAAAAAACCTGGGTCCTTCAGCAGCCTCTCTGCAGTACCAGCAAAGGTTTGCTCAGATAATGGCCTTCGGCAGTGATCCAAGACAGCTTGGAGGTGGCAGAGGATTATTTTGCTGTCGGCTTCTCTTTCTTGGGTGGCGATATGTTGGCTTGCTATTGTCTTCATTTTTTTCTGGTTGAATTGTTTTTCAATTATTATTTTGAAGTAGATTCTTGGGTGAGAATTCTTCATTTTCGGGTCGTTGTTGGAGAATTTCGGGTTGAAGAGTGAGTTCAACTCATCCTTGTTCTTTGAGCAGAGTATTGCAATGTTTGTTTGGTTGAGGATACTTGGAATCACAAAATCACAATGTTTCTTGGGATTGATGGCATGCGTAGAGGGCTTAGACCGAGTTGGAGCCAAAGGCAGCGACTTTCTGGCTTTGAGGATGGCCACCTGCTTGCTCCCAGTTTAAAATCCTTGTTTGGATATGAAGGCCAACCGAGCAGGTATTTTGACAGGAGAACCAACAAAAGACAGCGAAATGAAAGACCAAAGCATGAAGACCATTCAGTTCAGCCAATCTCCAGTTAGTTCTGGAATTGGAAACCAATCGAACTGCCAACAGTTACGGAGAAAGGACAAACAGGTAACAAGTGATGTAAGGACTCATCTACCACACCATACATGGGACATGCTTTGAAAGTTTCAAAGAAACATGAATATTCGAAATTAAGGACATACCTTAAGTCCCGAACAAGTAATGAAGAAACAATAATTGATCTTCTCGTAATCTTGAAGCAAACCGATGCCAGATAGGAGTGAAGAGGTCCTATATTGTTTACACTTGAATACACAATCCTTGCACAAACTTTTCTATATGATGATGAGAACAGAGGAGAGTTAAAGTCTTGGGAAAAAGAGAGAGAGAGATTACAAGTATAGGGAGTAGTTCTGTATATATATCATTTTTAACTCAATAACTACCTCTTCTTATTTCTTGTCGTCGAAACAATATGTTTCTTTCAAGAGACATCTCACTTCTCCAAATTATCATGTGTAGTAAGGTTCCTGTGCTCCTTTGTCACATGGCACACATCCATTGGTTAATAGCACAAATTACATATATTAATGTATATCTAAGTGCATTTTTTTAAAGAATGTATTTAGCCACTCAAGCTAAATAATTCTAACACGCTTGGGCCAGAAATTAGTGCTTGCTCGCCAAAAGAAAACATGTACCCTAGGAGGGAGAACCAAGCTTCGTAACCAACTCCAGAAGCCTAACGAACAAGAGGTTATTTGCCATAAAGCAAAGCATAAGCCAAGTAATAAGCGGACTCGATATCATAAATTGACCATTATGCCAATCCCCATGTGAACACGTCATCTACAAGCCTAGGATTCAGAGGAATATCCTTCATCAAGGCAACATCTGAAGGATGAAAAAGTGCCTCTATCTCGGTCACCTTCCTTGAGAAGGAAGTATGGCCTATAAGCTTGGCCACAGAGAGATGATCCAAGATAGGAATAACGCCACTTTCAATCCACCAAAAACCTCCACTAGAGAGCACCTCTCTTCCAGCGATAATGCCTTTATAAATATTCAAGAAAGAACAAGGGTAAGGTGTGTGGAAGAAAAATGTAAAGGGAAAATATTTCCGTTGGAACACCTGGCACAATATGCCTCTACAACATTGGTGCAAAATAGTGACTAAGGTCCTAGGCTCTAGGCAGTTGTTTTTGACCTTTTGGGCGACTCTAAAGCCATTTGAAATTTAGTCGCTGTAAAGCAATGACTAAGGGGAGAGTGAAAAAGTGAGTCACTAGGTGAGGATAAAGATGCAGGAATAGTGGCGGTAAAATTTGACCTGATTTGATAACTTGACCTGGTTCGCCCGAATTCAAGTTCAACTTAACTTGAGTTGATTAAAGAAGTCAACGACTTAAATCCGACTATATCAAACTTGACCCGAATCCAGAATAACATGAACTCGAATTGGACTGAATCCAAATCGGACTGAACTTGAAATGATTCGATAACTTGACCCGACAAAATCTAATTTTAACTCAAATCAACATAAATATATGATTAACAGAGATGTAAAAAATTGTGCTTTTTTTTATGTATTGCTTATTTATCTAAATTATAAATTAATTATGACAATAAAATTTAAGAAACTTTAAAATACTATAAAAATATTTTTTATTTAGGGGTTATTGAAAAATAAATTAACGAAATAATATGCTTTATGTAGGGGTCTTATGAAATTTAATAATTTAGGAATTTGCTTATATGTTTTATTGAAGCATGTAACCGATACATTAGGTCTCATCTGGTAATTAATCGGACGCCAACAAATCTAAATCAAGTACTAGTAGATTCATTTAAGGAAAAATTCTTTGTGTTTTTCCTCATTTACAAAAAAAAATAACCAAATTTTGTCTCTAGAAAACAGTTAAATCAAGAATCTTGATCACATGAACATTAAAAACTAAAACATTAAAAACCAAAACATCAAAAGAAATCCAAATATCTCATATATCTATCTAACCTGCTCTAAGCACAAGCGCTTATGGTAGCAACATTAGACGACATTCTATTTTTCCTAGCAGAGCCTCAACTGCCTACATCTTCCATAACCCAGTCAATGTACAAGCAAAACTTTAACTTCAGTAAATCAAACAGTCTAGATAAGGACACTAGCAATAGTTTAAAAGCATACCCAGCAGTTTTGTTACCAACAATCGCTCATGCGCGAGGGTGACTGAGACGAGAAACCGAGAGTTTGAGCTTTGAGGAAAGGAAATTAGGGATAGCGATAGAATTAAGAATTAGAATTTTAGGATTTTTTTTTTATTTTCGCTTTTCATTTGCGGCCTACCCGGACCCCACAATACAAACAACTTTGCATTTTTCATTTTGGTGCACAAATTGGTGAATTGGTATTTTGTTTTGCACAAATTGAATTGGTAAAATTAATATTAATTCATTGTATTAAATCAGGATATTTGTAATTTTATTTGATTAATATGATTTCTTCTTTATTTGAAATTTGATTTAATTAAATTAGGGTTATTTTATTTTATTTTATTTTTCTATTTGTCATCATTGTATTCTAATTACTAGCAAATGAAGTATTTATTTCTAATTATTTGCCTCCAATTTTAAATACACTTAAACCTAAACTTATTAACCTTAGACCATAAACCTAAACCCTAACTATAACTTTAATCCTTACTTTATCCTAACATTACCATAAAGCCTAAGTTTAGACCCTAAACCTTAAACTTACTAAAGCCCTAATTTAAACTATAAAACCCTAATCCCTAAACTCTTAACTATAAACCCTAAACATAAACCTAAAACCCTAAACATTTACATTAACTTTAACCATAAGCCCTTAATTCTAACTATGAACTATATATATCTAAACCTAAATCCTAAACACTAAATCCAAACCCTAACTTTAATTGAAAGTTTAACCTTTACTATAAACCTAAACTCTAACCTTAATTCTCCAAGGACTAATATGATAAATTGTAAAGTTTTAGGACTTAGACGGAACTTTGCCCAACCAAAAAGACTTCAATTAATTTTTATGAATTAATTAATTTCATAAATTCTTTTTACCAAACCTAAAAATTAATTTTAATTAATTTTTTATTAACTTTAATAATACTCATTTTGTATTGTAATGTTTATGGCCTAGTGCAGTTGAATTGTTCTAGTTCGATGACCAACTTAAATGAGTTTTCAACGTTTGAGGGCTCTTCATATATTTAAGCGATTGAAAAAATGAGTCAAGTCAGTAAGTTGGACTACTACATACCAAGTTGCAAAGTTGGAGGGCTTCTGTCGACTGAGTTAAAGTTTGAGAAACAACTCGTGTGAGTTGGAAAAGTTTAGGGGCCTCTAATGTACTTTGGCCATTTTTGTTTAGTCCTATGGCGTATCAAGATTGTGGATGAAGTGACTGAATATCATGGTAACAAAGTGATGCGGCCCGATTGTGCGGGACCGGCATCTCCGCTGTGTGCGGTGATGAAGGCAGCAGGGGGTCCTGGGGAAAAATTGGCGTCCTGGGTGGATCGCCTCAAGTGATGGCCAGCAGCTCCTTGGTCCCGTGGTGAGGAGGTGACGTGAAGCTCCAACGGCGTGGTAAAGGGCCCGAAA
Organism: Aquilaria sinensis; assembly: GCA_005392925.1. NCBI lineage: Eukaryota > Viridiplantae > Streptophyta > Magnoliopsida > Malvales > Thymelaeaceae > Aquilaria > Aquilaria sinensis. Next base: position 21,628 of record SMDT01000463.1, read on the forward strand.
CAAAGATCCTCCAGGGATGCCTGGCTGGAACACTCATTAGACAACGGTTAGGAGGTCCCCGGAATCTTTTTCCGGGGAGGAGCCTCCGACGCCCAAGTCAGTGCCTTTTTTCAGTGGGAAACACCGTAATAAGTACAAGAGACGTGTACCTGGCGTGTTTTTCTGCGGGCCGGAGGGAGAATATTTAGGCGTAGAGGAGAGAGTGTCCTCCGTTTTCCAGCCTCTCTCTGTCCTGTTCTCTTTCAGCCGGAGCTGGAGCCGGAGCGTCCTCCTTTATGGCCATGTGCCTGGCGTATTTAAAGGAGGAAACGAGCCTTTAAGATTGTGGCACGTGTATGGTTGGATGATGCCTGTATTGCTGGGCGTGGGATTCCTTGGCCGCCTGCAGGCTCCTCGAGCCATGAGCTGCAACAATCGTACCCCGACATGACAAGACGGGGGGCGTGTCACTTTGTCAGAGCTCATGTGAGGGCGCCCGTACAGGGCGTACGGGCGAAGTGTCAGAGACTCTTAGGTGACTTCTGCTGCGCCTCTGAGGTCCCCTAGGTCGAAGTCCATCTTCGTAGTGGGGGCCTTTCCCGGAGTCAGGCTGGTACCTCGGGGGATCACTTGTTTCCGAGATTAGTTCGGTCGCCCTCGCGAGGGAGATGGTCCGTCGATTCCCCGAGGTAGGTACCGGCGTTCTGCCGAGGTGGTATTCCTCAGGTGTCTGGCTCCATTTTTTCCCGAAGTCCTTAGGTAACTAGTGTGGCCACACTTCGGTCATCACAAAGAAAAATAAAAAGAAAAGAATACTAGCATAATTCACATGGCTTGTAATAATTACTCCATCTGTCTGAAATTCTTTGCACTATTTGGTTTTCAATAATTAATCTATAATTTTTTATTTTTAATATTTTAATATATAAATGAAATATTTTATATATGAATAATAAATCAAGACCTATAGTTTTTAAATATATATATTTTAATTTTATATAACAAAAAATAATATGAATAGATTTAAGTCAAACTACTCCAAAAAGTCAAATGGATAAAAAAAATGGGACAAAGGGAGTAGTAGTTATTAATAAACTTGTGAATAGAAACTTGTTCATGGGCTATTTTATTTTGTATTTATTAATGGGGTGTAAAGTAAAATTATATTTTAAAATAGCCAGAAAATAAAATGAAATAAAATAGAAGTAAAAATAAAAAATAAAATTTATACTATAGGTGGTCATTTGCATTTTCCTCGGTATACCATTATGATGGATGGAATAAAAAGTGGTCATTGGTGAAACTTTGTTGCAAATTTTTGGTTCCATATTTTTTATCAAACATACTGATGACCGAAGTGTGGCCACACTAGTTACCTAAGGACTTCGGGAAAAAAGGGAGCCAGACACCTGAGGAATACCACCTCGGCAGAACGCCGGTACCTACCTCGGGGAATCAACGGACCATCTCCCTCGCGAGGGCGACCGAACTAATCTCGGAAACAGGTGATCCCCCGAGGTACCAGCCTGACTCCGGGAAAGGCCCCCACTACGAAGACGGACTTCGACCTAGGGGACCTCAGAGGCGCAGCAGAAGTCATCTAAGAGTCTCTGACACCTTACATGAGCTTGACAAAGTGACACGTCCCTCGTCTTGTCATGTCGGGGTACGATTGTTGCAGCTCATGGCTCGAGGAGCCTGCAGGCGGCCAAGGAATCCCACGCCCAGCAGTACAGGCATCATCTAACCATACACGTGCCACAATCTTAAAGGCTCGTTTCCTCCTTTAAATACGCTAGGCACATGGCCATAAAGGAGGACGCTCCGGTCCGGCTCCGGCTGAAAGAGAACAGGACAGAGAGAGGCTGGAAAACGGAGGACACTCTCTCCTCTCCGCCTAAATACTCTCCCTCCAGCCCGTAGAAAGACACGCCAGGTACACGTCTCTTTGTACTTATTACGGTGTTTCCCACTGAAAAAAGGCACTGACTGTTAGTGTTGTGCCCAAAAGCCAATCATGAGATGATTGTATTTTTGCACATTGAGTCATGATATTTTATTAAGGCATTAATCCAGCAATTATGTTTGTTGTTTTGTTCCTGCGTAACTTAACAAACATAATTGTAACCCTAGAATAATGATATTCTTAAAAGTCCCTAGTCTAGTATTATTGTGGAGCGGGTTGCAATAATACATAACGACTAGCATATGTGGAGACTAATATGAGATATGTAGTCTACATATGGGTACAAGTTGGAGAACTTGTGTACTGGACCGACCCACCATGAGAACGCTACATGGATCGTTATATGAGTGTCATAAGTGATTCTCATAGTGATCAGGGTATATGTAGTCCTTCGACCTAAGATCATCAAGGTTCCCTACATGTGAGTCACATACTTTGATACTTTCCTTTGTTGCTCGTAACTGAGTGAACTTGAAGGAGGTCATTGGGTATGTCACATATCATGCGGAGGGATTTGTATGATCAAGATGGGATTTGTCCCTCCTATGTAACGGGAGTGATATCTTCGGGCCCCTTGATAGAGTGAGACTTAGAAAATGCATGGCCATGCTCGGATGAGTTGATATGCGATATCAATGTCATCAGTTTAAGTTAGTCTACTCAGTAATCAAGAAACCAAAGATTGGGCTATACGAGAGTGACACATTCCATGTCTCGTGCTTAGTCTTGATATCTTGGACAAAGGGACAATGACATATATCGGTGATGATCATAAAGGTTTAGTCGAATCATCGACAATCTTGTCACTTGGGTAGCAATGATGTGTTGCTAGACACCGCTCATTGCTTATGATCATAAATGTGATTTATGATCATTGCCAACGTGATAAGAGCCTATTGGGTCGCACACATAGAGCAATTTGGATCATTAGAGTGCATGGGCTAATTATTTGGGTTATGGTTTCACTTTAATTTTGTATTAATAATGGGCCCAAAAGTTGAGCCATTATTAAGCCCGAAATTAAATCCTAATTGGATTAGGGCTTTGAAACCTATTAGGCCTGGAAGTTGAGTCTCACTATAAATACAACTTTTAAGTGAGAAATTCGCAGGTCTCCTTGCCCTAGCCTCCTAAAAGGACAGTCGCACTCTTCTCTTGCAATTCCTTGGAGGACGCAAGCTAGCACTACGAGCGCAAGAGAAACGCATCTGCCGGGACGTGGTGGAAGCGTGGTGATCCCGAGAGGCTCGTGTGGATACCATAGAGAGCTTGAACACGTCAACTGTTCAGGTTTTGTGATTCGACTCTACAGTTGAGTGAGAGATCTCAACCGAAAATTAGGTATGAAAATTTTTGAACACCCGGTTTACCCAGTTTCACTTGGATCCTGGAGGGTTTCGGTTAAATTCCGCTGCGCTGTTTGGCTCTCGAAACCCAACACTGACTTGGGCGTCGGAGGCTCCTCCCCGGAAAAAGATTCCGGGGACCTCCTAACCGTTGTCTTCTGAGTGTTCCAGCCAGGCATCCCTGGAGGATCTTTGTTTCAGGCCCTTTACCACGCCGTTGGAGCTTCACGTCACCTCCTCGCCACGGGACCAAGGAGCTGCTGGCCATCACTTGAGGCGATCCACCCAGGATGCCAATTTTTCCCCAGGACCCCCTGCTGCCTTCATCACCGCACACAGCGGAGATGCCGGTTCCGCACAACCGGACCGCATCATTTGGCGCCGTCTGTGGGAAATAGCTCCCAGGTTGCCGAAGTTGAAGATCGGCGTTCTAAGGGGAAGGGACTTTCGAGGTCTCCGCCCGCGCCAAACATTCAGCGGGCAACCGAATAATGGCAGCAAGGGTGCCTCCGCCCGAGGATAAATGCCCTCTGACTACTATCATAGGCTTCCTGCGCGAATATCCACGCCTTGTCGTGGTCGAAATGATGCAGTAGTTAAGCTGAAAAAGGCCACAGCTAAGTGCAAACCAAAGCACCTCCGCAGCGCTACCTCGATGAGGGGAAAAGTCCCGTGTCAAGTCACAAAAGTGTGGGGAGCAAAGATCAACGAGATGAGTCCCCTTCGGGAAGTAGGCCCCTTCGGGATATGGACTGCGGGAAAAGCGGGGTCAGGATGGCCCGGACCTCCCCGAGTTCGGCACCGGAGGAAAAATCGCCATCTCCTTGGCAACAAAGTCAAGACCCATTGCCCCGAAAAGTCGTCTATGACTTGACTAGCGGGCAGAAGGAACCGATTCTACTTCCCTGAACACGCTATCGCTGTCCGAAGTGACCTGCCCCTGCGCGACGTCACAAAAAAAGGGTGGAAGCATTCGGAAAAGACTATAAAAATGGTGCATCGAACTCGGAAAAGTACTACGTCACGCATGAGCATAGAAGGGCAGTGAACGCCCAGGTACTGGCAGACTACACCGCCGAAATCCCAAAAGGAGGGAAGGCTGGAACCAATAAGGGAGACAGAGCGAAGGTAGATCCAGAATGGAAACTCCTTGCCAGTGGAACCCCAAGCGCAGAACGTCAGGACGCTGGGATACCCCCTCGGGGGCCCGAAGGCAGAGAGGCCATAGAAACGATCAAATTTTGATTATCAGAAGTATTGGGCCATCCGAGTATGGCAAAGCCAGGTATAATGACCTCGCACAAAAGGCTGAAAGATCCTGTCGGGAGAAACCTCGAAACCTAAGGGTCCCAAAAATCCTCATGAAGCGGCAGAAAGTGCAAAGGCGTTCCGGACGATATTTCCTGATTAAGGGAAAACCATGCAGGCAAAGGTACGCAACTCCATTATTACTATATATCGGTAAAAAAGGTGCAGGACAATTCGTCCAGTAAGCTCGACGTGAAAATGGCCAAGGACGAGCCACCACCCGAAGACTGCCTTCTGAGCGGATAACCTCGGAAAGATTACACCGAGCCGCTCCTGACAGCACCCGAAGATGTGAAGTAGAGGACTACTTCACCGAGTGGGGTAGGGCAGGACTCCTAGCAACCATTGCACAGACAGTTCGTCTGGAAGAACATAATATGCTGATTTGGCATACCAACAATGGTGTTGGCCAAAAATGATTTCCAGTCTATAGACAAAGGATTTCAAGAATCCATCATCAGCATGAGAAAGCACTTCGGCCTACTAGCTCAACTGTCGAGCAACAGACAGGCAAGGTTGCCAAAAGAGCTATAAAAAAGGACTACAAAAGAGGTTGGAGGGTGGAAAGCAAAGGGAAAATGGCCAGGAAAATTTCCTATCGAACCTAAGAAACTCTCAAAGGAGCGAAGAGGGGAAATACCTTTCTCATTTATCTCCAGTACGAAGATGGAAAACGACAAGGGTTTTCCCAAGATCCCTTGACCGAATGTGGTCGGGAAAAGATGGAAAACGACAAGGGTTTTCCCAAGATCCCTTGGCCGAATGTGGTCGGGAAAGGATGGAAAACCACAAGTGTTTTCCCAAAATCCCTTGACCGAATGTGGTCGGGAAAGGATGGAAAATGACAAGTGTTTTCCCAAAATCCCTTGACCGAATGTGGTCGGGAAAAGATGGAAAACGACAAGGGTTTTCCCAAGATCCCTTGGCCGAATGTGGTCGGGAAAAGATGGAAAACGACAAGGGTTTTCCCAAGATCCCTTGGCCGAATGTGGTCTGGAAAAGATGGAAAACGACAAGGGTTTTCCCAAGATCCCTTGGCCGAATGTGGTCGGGAAAGGATGGAAAAGGACAAGTGTTTTCCCAAAATCCCTTGACCGAATGTGGTCGGGAAAGGATGGAAAATGACAAGTGTTTTCCCAAAATCCCTTGACCGAATGTGGCCGGGAAAAATCCCTTGACCAAATGTGGTCGGGAAAAGATGGAAAACGACAAGTGTTTTCCCAAAATCCCTTGACCGAATGTGGTCGGGAAAAGATGGAAAACGACAAGGGTTTTCCCAAGATCCCTTGACCGAATGTGGTCGGGAAAAGATGGAAAACGACAAGTGTTTTCCCAAAATCCCTTAACCGAATGTGGTCGGGAAAAGATGGAAAACGACAAGTGTTTTCCCAAAATCCCTTGACCGAATGTGGTCGGGAAAGGATGGAAAACGACAAGTGTTTTCCCAAAATCCCTTGACCGAATGTGGCCGGGAAAAATCCCTTGACCGAATGTGGTCGGGAAAAATCCCTTGACCGAATGTGGTCGGGAAAAGATGGAAAACGACAAGTGTTTTCCCAAAATCCCTTGACCGAATGTGGTCGGCAAAATCCCTTGACCGAATGTGACAAGGGAAAAATCCCTTGACCAAATGTGGTCGGGAAAAGATGGAAAATGACAAGTGTTTTCCCAAAATCCCTTGGCCGAATGTGGTCGGGAAAAGATGCTAAAACGACAAGTGTTTTCCCAAAATCCCTTGACCAAATGTGGTCGGGAAAAGATGGAAAACGACAAGTGTTTTCCCAAAATCCCTTGACCGAATGTGGTCGGGAAAGGATGGAAAACAAGGAAACAGCAAGTGTTTTCCCAAAATCCCTTGGCTGAATGTGGTCGGGAAAAATCCCTTGACCGAAGGTGGTCGGGAAAAGAATGGAAAACTAAGGAAACAACAAGTGTTTTCCCAAAATCCCTGACAAGAAACAAACGAATGTGGTCGGGAAAAATCCCTTGACCGAAGGTGGTCGGGAAAAGATCCCGAAAACGAACAAGTGTCTTCCCAAAATCCCTTGGCTGAACGTGGTCGGGAAAAATCCCTTGACCAAAGGTGGTCGGGAAAAGATGGAAAATAAGGAAACAGCAAGTGTTTTTCCAAAATCCCTTGGCTGAATATGGTCGGGGATCCTGGAGGGTTTCGGTTAAATTCCGTTGCGCTGTTTGGCTCCCGAAACCCAACAGGAAAACCACGCGGGTTTTCCCAAGATCCCTTGGCCGAATGTGGTCGGGAAAATAATAGTAAGCGAGAAGTATTTCGCAGTTCCTTGACTGAATGTGGTCGGGATCGTTGAAAAAGATCGCTCGAAATGTTGGCAGAGATTACTCAAAACACTTAGCCAAAATTATGAGAATTCATTAATCAGAATTTTGATACAGGAAAAAGGTTATAAAGAAAAGAAAAACACGAAGATAAAGAAGAAGGAAAAAAGCCCTAGGATATCTAGGGGGCCCCGACATCACGGAAAGCTCCAGCTTCGCTGCCTTTGGCCGACGTCTTCGGAAGTGAGGCAGGTGACAGGTTGAGGAGCTCTATCTTTGACCAAGCCCACCGAGGACCCTCGGGAATATCCATGGCCGCCAAAAAAGAGAGGTCAAGGTCTGGATACTTCTTGTGAAACTGATGACGGGCTAGGCAGAAACAGTCCTGAAAAGCAACCTTCGTTGCCTGGACAGCTTTGTCCTTAGCCACGTCTAAGTCATCCGCCTCGTTCTGAAGATCCGAGACTTCCTTCTGAAGGGTTGCAACCTCCTTCTCCAGTTTTTTCACATTCTTCTTGTTCTTTGAGTCCTTTTTCAGCATATCGACCTTGGCGCGGAGGTTAGCATTGTCCTCCTTCAGCATGCCAACCTCGGCTCGAAGGTTGGCATTGTCAGCAAGAGCCATCGCCAAAAGAGCGGTTTCTTCTTCCTTCTCCTTTTTAATGGCTTCATTGGCTGAGGTTAAGCTCATAACCTTCGCGCCAAGAACGGACATCTTGTGGGAGAAGTCTTTGATAAGGTCCTCCTGGCCCCTCAAAAACTCATCCTGAACAGCAGCTACCTTCTCCCTGGCTATCCGGCTTCATTCGATACTGGCCAACGCCGATTTAGCGTGGAAGTGCTTGGCCATCGCCAGTTCATTCTCGGCCCGAACTCGTGCCGAAGACTGCTCTGCTAGCCACATCCGAAGGTACGCACTGTACCCCAAGAGCTGCAAAAGAAGGGACACATAGCAAAATTTACAAAGGAAGCCAAAATACGGAGATAAGAAAGCAGGAAGAAAAGTAAAGGGACCAGGAGAGTTACACGGGCAGCGTGCTCGGAAATCTTGGCCACAAGAGTACTCTCGGAGGCGCACTCCTCGGCAACAGCCTTGGAGGAAGCTTGGGTGAGAATGCCCCTTGCCATCTGGGGAGCCATTTCCCGACAGTCTTCGGAGAACAGATTCATGTCCTTCGTGAAAGACCATAATGGCTCCCTTGGGATTTTGTCCCTCGGGATAAGAGAGTCCCGAAGAGCCCGTCTTCGGGAGTGATCAGTTACCCAGACTGGGGGAGCCAAATCCTCTGAAAAAACGAAGACGTGAAATAGATAAACACCCTCAGTCATGAAAATCGAAAGTGCCGAAAAAAGGGGAGCAAGAGGCAAACCAGGCGGAACCCCGGCAGTGTCCTCGTTAGAGTCGGGGATCTCTTCCACGACAGCAGGAACCTGTTTCCCTTTATCCCTGCGGCGTTTCTCCAATTCCTCAGCAGTAGAATCACCTGCTAAGCGTTTCTCCAATTCCTTAGCAGTAGAATCACCTGCTAAGGTACTTAAAGGGATCACCGATGCGGTAGGACTTGGAACGGTGGCAACAGTAAGCGCCCCCGCAGAAACCTCGGCAGAAATTTCAGCCCCGCCGGGAGTCTCAGGCGGGATGGAAGTTGCGATGACATGTTCAGTCCCCGCCGCATCCTCTGGGGGTGGAAGAAGGGTGTCCTTCTTCGTTTTCTTTGACGCCGAAGATGGCCCGCTTCCAGAAGTCTTGCGCCTATTGGTAGCACCCTTCTTCGTTTGTTCTCCCTTCTCGGTCTAACCAAGAAATAGGGACTTATAGTAGGCAGCATATTCGTCACTCATTTCTGAAAAAGAACATCAAGTGTGAGCCTACAAAGACAGAATGCTGAAAATTTTGAAAGGAAATTCACTTTCAAAAAACTGGCAAGAGGGAGACATAAGAGGATGCTCGATCTCGGGAATGAACGAAGATATGGCAGGACAAGAAGAGGAGGGACTTCGGGACAGAGGAAAATGACTTCGGGAAACCGAAAACCAAAAAATCGAAGGATCTCTGAAGCAGAACTCACCAAAAGCCTTGCCAAAATCTGGATTTCTGGACGCCGTCGTGAAAAATAGCCGGAAATCGCTCCGCCGTAAGAATTGCCCTGGAAAATGGGGAAAAGACAGAGAAAAGGCTCTAGAGCAGATGAGAGCTAAAAATAAATAGTGAAGCAAAAATGAAGCGAAAGGTGTTTATATAGAGCAAGAAGGGGCACAACCGCCGCACGAAGGCAAAACGACGCCATAATTGCCCCTCGCACGTGAAAAGACGCGCCTTTCCCAGCTAGCTCTTGCCACGTGCCACCCATCACGAGAAACCTGGGTGCGCTTTCTGATATTCTGAAAACCCAGGCGCATCACCCAGAACTGACACACCTAGTTTCAAGACGTGACGGTTCGCTGGCCAATGGCAGGAAAAACGAAAAAGTTGGGAGAAATTGGGCACCTCGAGAACGCCAAAAGAACACCAAAAAGACAGACAGGTGGCATTTGCCCGAACAAGGCACATCCCATGGGTGGCAAATGACACACTCCGAAGTCCTGAAAATAGCCCACAAATGAAAGCATTAGCCGAAGTATCCTTTTCGGCTTTCCGAAGGGGGGCATGTGATGACCGAAGTGTGGCCACACTAATTACCTAAGGACTTCGGGAAAAAAAGGAGCTAGACACCTGAGGAATACCACCTCGGCAGAACGCCGGTACCTACCTCGGGGAATCAACGGACCATCTCCCTCGCGAGGGCAACCGAACTAATCTCGGAAACAGGTGATCCCCCGAGGTACCAGCCTGACTCCGGGAAAGGCCCCCACTACGAAGACGGACTTCGACCTAGGGGACCTCAGAGGTGCAGCAGAAGTCATCTAAGAGTCTCTGACACTTCGCCCGTACACCTTGTACGGGCGCCCTCACATGAGCTCTGACAAAGTGACACGCCCCTTGTCTTGTCATGTCGGGGTACAATTGTTGCAGCTCATGGCTCGAGGAGCCTGCAGGCGGCCAAGGAATCCCATGCCCAGCAGTACAGGCATCATCCAACCATACACGTGCCACAATCTTAAAGGCTCATTTCCTTCTTTAAATACGCCAGGCACATGGCCATAAAGGAGGACGCTCCGGCTCCGGCTCTGGCTGAAAGAGAACAGGACAGAGAGAGGCTGGAAAACGGAGGACACTCTCTCCTCTCCGCCTAAATACTCTCTCTCCAGCCCGCAGAAAGACACGCCAGGTACACGTCTCTTGTACTTATTACGTTGTTTCCCACTGAAAAAGGCACTGACTTGGGCGTCGGAGGCTCCTCCCCGGAAAAAGATTCCGGGGACCTCCTAACCATTGTCTTCTAAGTGTTCCAGCCAGGCATCCCTGGAGGATCTTTGTTTCGGGCCCTTTACCACGCCGTTGGAGCTTCACGTCACCTCCTTGCCACGGGACCAAGGAGTTGCTGGCCATCACTTGAGGCGATCCACCCAGGACGCGAATTTTTCCCGAGGACCCCCTGCTGCCTTCATCACCGCACACAGCGAAGATGCCGGTCCCGCACAATCGGGCCGCATCACATACTTTTTTTGTAATATGTTATTTTCTCATTATAGATAATACATTATTTTATTTTTATTTTTTTATATAGTACTGATAGCATTTTATAGCTAATTCTATATTTACCTTACAAGCACTTGAAAAGTATTTTTTTATAAATTGATTAATTTTAATAAAATTTTCTTTATTCAACTAAAAAAATCAATTTTAATTAATTTATAATGAAGTTTAATTAATTTTCATTAATTTTAATGTTGCTCATTATTTATTCTAAAATTTAGGGCCTGGAGAAATTCAAGTTCTAGTTTGATGACCAAATTAAATGAGTTGTCAAAGTTTGATGGCTCTTGATGTATTTAAGCCATTAAAAAAAAGAGTCAAGGCAATAAGTTGGGCAAATTCGTACCAAGTTAAAGGGCTTTTACAGACCCAGTTAAAGATCAAGGATCAACTCATACGAGTTGGAAAAGTTCAGGGGCTTGTAGTGTACTTTGGGCAACATAAATTACATGTCACCAATGGGACAGCAGTTGGAACTCCAAGCCCAAGAAACACGCCGAAGTACCTGCACAAAGTCGTACTTTAGTACTAGGCTGCTTTTGTTGAGATTGAAAAGGGTAGAAAGCAAAAAGGCAGTGTATTGTATTCAACTTGGATGGGTGCAAATCCGACAAAACACAAGCGCTTCGTTCTAAATGGAGGCGGCTTTTCGGTATTCCCAATAAACTTGTAAGCCGTTTTACATCTCATTTTCTCAGAGAATGTTTTAGGGATTTTGGGAAGAGGTTTAGAGAGAAATATAACTTTTTTTTTTTGAATTAAATGGACCTATTTAAACAACATGAAACAGAAAAGAAATCTTTCATAGTTTTTTTTTAGTTGAGTAGTTAATTTGGCCAACTTTGGAAACATTGATAGTCTATTTGAGTTAAAAAATTATAGAATCGTTGATTTGGGCCAAGTTACAAATAAAGTTTTTTTTAATAATTTTTTTATCGTTTTAAAACAATAAAAGTTATAATGTTTTTGAGTTATGAGTTTTTTAATTTTATAGTTGAGACCTAGTTCTTTTGCGCTTTGTTCTTTGATAGTCAGAATACAACAACACGAGACCATATCAGGCCGACCGAGCACAACATCTGCTTTTACTAAGGTCCAATACTTGGACATGCCAATAGGCTTGGACGTATTGTTCCAGTCCAATACGCTTGCATAATCTTGTTGCCGAAGTCAACTATCACCTGAAGGCAAGTCTAGATTGTCTCAAACTCAACGGGAAACTTACCTAATCAGGAAGCAGGATCTAATTCCATGATCTGGGCCTTTCAACCGTGATAACAAATTGACACTTACATTTACCTTTAATTGGCCCTCAACTACTGTTGTGGGGCGATGATGCTTGATTCATCCCTTTAGCAGTGGCAAGAAAAGGATTCTATCAGTAAAGTTGCCTGAGATCCTGATAGGGGCAAGGCCCCTGCCATCTTTATAGATGACATGATGCTACACTTCAGCAAGTAGTCACCAAATCAGTATATCAGGTAGTGTCACCAACTTCAGCAATACTTCTGTAATGGTGAATCCAGTGTTAAGTCGATACCATCTTGGAACCCATGGACCCTGAGCCCTGCTTTTTAAAGTGGTGCACATAATAAGGATAAGAATAGAAGAGTGTAGCCATCCCACCGAAAGAATATTCACAGAGGTGTACTAGAAACTGTGCTTACAAAGGCAAACACATTGCCTACAAAGGGTCTCAATGTTGTCCCAAAGACCACAAGGATACTTATGAACTTGTAGGGCTCGCAAAGATGGCCCGACACTTGGCATGCATGGAAGAGCAGATCACGCGGAGTTAGCAGCCAAGTTGATAGATCCTTAAGAAGCACCCTATGTACACTTTGGAGCATTCTAAGGAATTCAAAGCTACGCTGCTCAAAGTGGCCAATTTAAGCTTCAAAAAGGCAAATTGGAGTTCAAACATCTTTGGAGCCATGCAAATGTCTTCATTCTACCTATTCCAACAACTCTAAGCCAAGATACTTGCCTAAATTCTCTAGTTTCTTTCATTTATTTTGTATTTTCTACAGATTTTTAGGTTAATAAATAGATTTGTGACACATGGAATAATTGCCACATGAATTGCACACAAAAATGGAGTTATAGTGTGTTTAGGAGTCTAAGTAACATTATAACTTGTCTTTTGAGTGGTTTAGGACTTCTATTTCATCTTAGAATTGTTTTAGTTGGTTGTCCTAGCCACATTTACATTAAATGGGGTATGTAATTCATGGATTACATACAGATCAATAATATTTCAAGTTGCTTTGTGTAATTCCTATCTTTCTTGTTCTATCTCAATTCCTTGGTACACTTATGCTCTAAGTTTTTCTTTTCCAATCAAATTTATTCTAATTTTTCCTCTGTAATTCTTCTTCTCATCTTTGGTTCTATTTCTAACTTCCTTTCTTTCCTTCTCAATCAATTTCTTATTCTTAGACTGAGTTTGGGGAGCATACAATCCGGGTTCTACTTGGAGCTTTCGTATATTGGGCAACAAGCAACCCATCAAGTGGTATCAGAGCAAAAGCTTCAAAACAGGACCAATATATCTTCTTTTGGGTTTAATTATCCTTGTTTTAATTCATTCTTGCATTGTTTCATTCATCCTATTCAGTTTCATTATTGTTTATTTAAGATTCTCTCATTTATGTTCCAAGTTAGCCAAATTTGTACCATCTTGTGTTCTTATTTGTTCTACCCATTCTAAAAGTATTCTCTATCAAGTTTTGTGTGCTTTGCACCCAATATATCTAGAAAGATATGAAAAATTAGTGTAAAAATGGTACTTAGGACTATAAGTTTTGTAGCACATTTAAACCATAAGTTAGTGTGGAAGGACTAAATTGCACAAAAATAGGAAAATCGAGGCTTAAGTGCTTCTAAAGACCATAAGTGGCTTTAAGTGCTAAAAGATAGTTGATGAGATTCTCATTAAGTGCTTAAGGGATGAACTAGAAGGGCTTAAGATATCTTAAGTCAAACATGGCATAAGGAGTCAAAGAACCATTTAGTCAAAGATGAATTATAGTGGAACAATGGTGTAATAGTTGGGTAAAATGTTATGGAGCACAAGGGCCGGTGTACTAAGTACCTTAGGTTGTATGAGCTCATGGTTAAGTGTTTGATAGTACCATATGTATCAATTATCCCTAGGATTGTTTGTTACATTGCATTGTATATGTATTTGTGTGTGTATATATTGTTTTGTTAGCTTTTTCATTGCATGGCTTGGTCATATTTGTGTATGTACTATGTTTATGTTGTACGCATATATTGTGTGTGCATGTCTGCTCTTTCCATTGCACATTTTCTTCTAAATCTCTTACTTAGAATTCTAGATTTTCACTCATTTAGTCATGTTGTGCAGGTTAAAGGAATGGTGGGCCTAGTAGTAACTAGAGAGTGCTACTACGCTAAGTGTTACTCACAGGTAATTCCTAGGTTGAACCCTTTGTTGGTTCTAAGTTATCGATGTTATGTGATGTACTGACCTAAGTATTTTATGGTCTTCTAGGATAAAAGTCTAAGTTACACAAGAAATGGTCCAATGGGGCTTCACTCAAAGTAGTCCTAGAGTATAGTTTAAGTGGAAGATCTCAGTATAAGAATGCTAGCCTCAATAGTATACTCGGTGCCAAGTGTCTCTAGTGTAGAATACGAGTATTTCTTAGCATTAGAGATAAGTTGTTTTTGGGTTGTACATAATAGTCAAGACATGCACACACAATTATTATTTGAAGTAGGGAAATTAACATTTTCTTACTTTGGAAAGTGTTTTTAAGTGTTTTCAAGTCATATGGGCACTGTTTTATGTTTCATTTTATTTATTGCTACTTGAGTGGCCAAAGCTACTCATGAATATTTTTTTGGAGGGGTTAGTTTCATAATTTTTTTGGCATCTTATAGTAACTAGGCAATTGTAATAAAGTGAATCAAGTCCAAAGACTCATGTAACGTTTCCACTAGCCCATGCAACTGTTCTACCATAGTTGGTATGCCAGTAGGGCTAGAAGTCTAACTAAAGGCATAAGTGTGGCTTATGTTACTAATATCAAGTATTTAACCTTATGTTAAGTAGTGGATAGTTCTGATCATAAATGTTATTGCATGGTAAAAGTTGCCTGGCTTTGATTGTAGGTGTTTGGAGTAGGTGCATGCATATGTGCAAATGGACTCCAACGAGGGTCCAAGTGTCATTGGTGACTCTGTTTAGGTAGTTCTTATTGGGGCTATACCATTTTATTTAGTTTGCTTAAAAGAGCATAATGAGGCCCAAAAGGATGAGAGTTCAATAGTAAGAACCAAGGCTAACGGTCAAGGTGCACAAAGTTTTGTGGGTGCACCATGGCTAAGTGAAGTTTCACCACCCAAGTGGGTGGGTGTCACAGACACCAAGAGTTTGTTAAACAGTGGCAGATTCATAAATTTTATAAAGGGGAGTCTAAATACATATACAAATACAAATATTAAATTCATAATTACATAAAAAAGCTTATAAATTCATTTATGTAACATTAGATCTAAACTCATATACTACATAACAATGACTTTTTTGAATAAAATCTGAAAAATGCTCAAATTTAGCATATGTTTTTTCTGCCATTGATCAAACGACAACAATATGAACTATAAATTCATATATGAATTATGGAGAAGATGAGTGAGATGTGCATACTGAGTAGAATGAAAAAGAAAAATGTGCCTGCTAGCCCTTAAACCTATACATTTCTTGCCACTTAGCTATTATATTTTATCTTGTATTTTACTAGCTTCTTAATTTTTCCTTATGTTTGAACAAAAAAGAGAGTGAAAACATATTTCAAGGTTTAGGTGTACAAATGCATAAAAGTTCAGGGGCATGTGTAAAATTTTTTCATTAGAAAATTATTTGTACATGGAATACATTGACCCATTTTTTGTCTTTATTATAATAATAGATGTTCATTCTTTTGTTCCAATAAATGTTATGAAAATTATGGGGGTCCCCAAAAAATTCAATGGGGTCTAGTTATTAAATTATGTATTTGTTATTAACATTTTGTTTTAAAAAAAGAGGGTATGTGAACCGTATATATCACACATGGATCCTTCTTTATTGTTAAGACCATGGTTAAGGGCTAAGGTGCATTAAGATTGTGTGTACTTGGGACAACTGGAGTATCACCACCTTAACGCAAGAGTAAGACTTGAACTAGGTAATTGGGTAAGAGCCATTTGAAATTGGTAAACCATGAACCCTTTAAGGAACAAGAGAAGAAGGAATAAAGAGAGGTTGATGTCCATGGTGTAAGCACTGTGTAACATTAAGCCATGCACTTTGAGCCGATGTGTTTAGCATGTGCTTGTAAGCAGGTTAAGGCTTGGCATATGCTTAAGGGTAAGACTTCAACAAGGTTAAACTCAAGAAAATGCCTTAAACACTAGGAGAGCACTGTTAACACCCAAATACAACCAAGAGTTCTAAGGAATTGGTGGAATGGTCTAAGAGCCTGCAACTTAGGGTAGTACATTTAATTATAGCATAATAGTTGTAAGTTATTTTTATTTAATTATTGCTATGTCTATGGTTATGATAAGCTTGCTTAGAAAGTTAGCACTGCAATGAAAATTGTGTGCAATGAAACCCATAAGGCTCCAAGGGTAGGTGTGTTTAAACCATTGGGTTGGTAAGGGAGTAAGCCTTGGAGTCTAAAGGATGTAGGTTCTATAGGGATTGTGGTCATCAAATTTGAGTCTTAGTAAGGTGATGCTTGAAATGGATTAGTTAAGCAGGGATAAAGGCCAACTTGATTGTATTAGTCATAAGTGACTCTCAAAAGTATTTTGAGGGTAAGGGTGACTTGAATGAGAAAGTTGGTGGGTAATGTGATAGGTTGTACCTTAAGTTAATGGGGGATTCCTATGATGTAAGAGGCATGCCATGCACCATGGAGTGGCTTGGTAGGGTAACTCAAATAAGAAAACCAATACTAATATGTTTTTAGAAAGCATTGCTCACTAACTCAGTAGGGTTACCACATGAAGAGAGAATGGTACCCTTGGACCTTGGACTAATTGCAAGAAGTTATAAGTAATAAGAATTAAGAACCAAAACACACAGGTCCTAGAATTAATGGAATATCGATAAAATAAAGGTTCTTGAAGGGGGAGAATCAGTTATAAAGTAAGAGTAATTAGGTTCAAGATAGTCAACCCAAACCTCGAGACTAAGGATGTCATCCTAGAGCTGCTAGAAGATACAACCTAACATGGTAGTGGATGAGGGAACCAAACAGGACCATAGGCCATTAGGATTAAAGACCATTCCTAGGAGTACCAAAGAGGGTCTTCAGCGATCATTGAGATCTGAGACACACCCACTGTAAAAAAGCCTAAAGTAGGTAAGAAGAACTCCAAGTAGTGTAGGTTACCCAAGTTAATTAAGGTCCATGCTGACCTACATTACTTACAAAGAGGCGGGCAAAATTTTTGTTGGTAAAAGAGTTTAAGAAAGGTTAATGATTGGAGTTTTATGGGAATTTAAGAAAGCTTAAGGCCTTAAGGGACTTTAAAGTTTTATGTGTACGTAAAGCACCTAAGTTGTCTAAAAGTCTAAGTAAAGGTCCCTTGATGTCCAATGAGACTCTTAGATGATAAGGTAGCTAAGGAAGGAGTTAAAAACTCAAGGAGGAAGGTTAGTTAAGTCATGGTAAAAGATCTTGTAAGTCCCAAAAGTTAATTTTCCAATGAGAAAAGCCTAAATGTTTTATGCGCCCATGAAATGTAGAAGTTATAAGGCCCACAAGTTATAATGGTCATGGTGATCTTAAGTGCCTAAGTAAGTGGAGGTTAGAGTAGGTGCCCAACTAAGACCTTATAGTCATAGAGCATAAGGAGGTTGTAAGTCTTAGTTCAGTCAAGAGTACGCACACTATGGGCTATGGATGTGTATGTCACACTAAGTAATCATGGTGGATAGTGTGTAAGAATGGGCAAAACTTGCTAATAATCGAAGGTCATGAATTAGTGGTTAGAGTCAGGTATGGGTACTAAGGTTGACTCCAAGAAGGCACAAGAACCGCAAGCGTTAGATGGGCATAAGTGTGCACATGCTGCATGCATGGGCTGCACTTGGAGTACCCAAGTAAAGGATTTTAATGTGATGGTCAAGGGTGCTAATAACTATTCCTAAGAGTTATTAATGGGCCAAGGAAAATAGATAAAAACCTTAGGTAGTGGGGTGCTAAGTAGGAACATAATCGGTTCATGGGCCCCCAAGGTAGGCCAAGGAGTGTGGCATAGCTAAGGGAGACCAAGAGGGCTTTACGCCAAGGGTCCTAAGAGCTTCCTAAGGGAGTTAAGAAGTGTTCAGAGTTTTTAGCAAGTTTAATGCCAATTGCACACCCAAGGTGTTTAAGTGGCCTAAGTAAGGCGTAAAAAGGACATAGTTATAATGTGTTGGGCAACACAGAGTGCTTGAGGGACATAAGAAATTTTTTGCTTAAAGGTACCCAAGGATGGCTTCTAAAGTTATGCTAGTAGAATTATGGATGGAATTGCCAAAAAATCCTTGTTACCAAAGGAGGCCGTAATGGTTAAGGAAACTCCTTAATAAAAAGGGGTTAAAGAGCATTCTTAGGGTGTCTTAAAAGCTAAAGGCCAAATTTTAGCTAAGCGGTTTAAGGATAGCCAAGGACCCTAGATATGCCAAGAGATTGCCTAAAGGAGTAAAGGGTTAAGATGTGCAACTGTGTATCATGCCCTAGAGCACCCAAGTGCCAAGGAGGCTATGTATACTAAGTTGCCTATGGCATGGTTACAAGTGTTAAGATTATGGACGCTTTTAGGCTAAGAGATCATGGGGTAGTTAAGAGCTCACTTATATTAGGAGGCTACACAACCTAGCTCAGGGGTAAGTTTCAAAGAGTGACTTAAGAGTTCTAAGTGGAAATAAATTTAAGACGCACCTAAGAGTGCTTAAGTGCCTAAATCAAGTGTAAGAGGTTACCAAGTATGATTTGTTCTAGGAGCATTAAGGGGTAGTGAAACTATGAACACTTAAGGAGGCTATGGAGCCTAAGTATGGAGTAAGAATTTGCTAAGTTGGTTTAACGGCTGCCACAAGTTAAGGATGGAGGTAGGAGGCAAAAGCATCCATAAGAGTGTTACCCTTGAAAGGCTAGCTAAAGGGAGCAAAGTAGCTCCAAGAAGAATCGTAGCCTAAGAGATGCTAAAGAGTCATGAGGCAATGCTAAATGTATACCTCATAAGTCGTGTCATTTTTTTGAAGGGTATCGTAGGGGGGAATCTGATGCAGTTAGTTAGCATAAGAAACAAGGTTGAACTCATTGAGCCTAGGATAAAGAAAACTGGAAATTTTCCCTGAAAGAGGATAATTGAATTTTTTTTTCTCAAGTCTGTTGTAAAACATGATGCTAAGACTTTATTTATAGAGTTGCATAAAGCCTTAATCCTAAAAGTAATAGAAAACCCAAAAGACTAGGAATCCTAAGATAACTAGGAAACTTGAAAAGACTAGAAATCCTAAGATAAGTAGGAAACCTGAAAAGACTAGAGAATAAATTACTACAAAACAAATAAAGTACTAGAATGATAGAGTCTACTTTTTTCCCTTCTTATTTTCCTTCTTTCAATCCTCCCGTTATAGGAATTTGTCAACCATACGCTCCACATCAATCCCCTCCACTTGAGAGAAACTCATCATCGAGTTTGTTGGAAGATTTGGATATGAGGGCTTATTAAAGGATAATAAGGGAAAAGAGCTGCGACATTAAACATCTTAGAAATTGCCATACTATCAAGTAAGTCGATCACATAGGCATTATTGTTAATCCTCTTCAGAATCTTGTAAGGACCATACTTTTGTGGCTGTAACTTACTATTAGTACCCACCAGAAGCCTTTCCTTTCAAATGGACACCATCACCTAGTCACTAACTTCAAAAATCTACTCATGATAACGTCAATCAGCAGTTTGCTTATACCTCCGATTTGCTTGTTCCAGCCTTTGTTTGACTTTAGTTTGGACATCTTGCCATTGAGTTTCCATATTCTTTGCTACCTTGTTGTTTCCAGCATTGTTTGGTAACTTTGCTAGATCAAGTGCATGTTGTGGAGGCTTAGTATAGACAAAAAAGAATGAAGACCACCTAGTCGCACTATGAACTACGTTATTATAGGTAAATTTTTGCTTAAACCAACACCAAATCCTACTACTTAGAATGATCATCATAGATACTCTGTATCATATTACCCAGCATTCTACTTATCACCTCTGTTTGCCATTAGTCTGAGGATGAGCGGTGTTGTTGAACTGCAAGTATGAATCAAACAGGCACCACAAGGTCTGCCAAATGTGCCCTAAGAAACTTACTATCATGATCATACATGATTTTTTTTGGAACTCTTTGCAAATGAACGACCTCCCTAAAAAAGAGCCTTGTTATCCCATTAGCATCAGTAGTCCACTTACAAGCAAAAAATGTACCATTTAAGAGAACCTATCAACAACAACAAAAACAAAATCCTGTCCTCAATAATATTTTCTGGAACCGGCAAAGACATATACAATCTAGTGTTTTGCGACTGACTCTTGGAGACTTGATAGACATAACACCTCTTCACTAGACTGTCACCATCCCTGCGCATACGAGGCCAAAAATACCACTCCTCCATGGCAGCAAATGTCTTATCACATCCTAAATGTCTAGCTACCCCTATGCAATTCACAAATCAACCCTCAAGGAGGACTTAGGGATGCAAAGCCAATTCCCTTTCAAAAGAAAACCATCCAGAAGATAAAAATCATTAGCAAGATGGCTAGAAATGCACTTCTCCCATGCCTCAGAAAAATCTTCATCAGTGGGATACAACCCCTTTAGCTCATCAAAGCTAGTAATTTCATGCGTCAAAGTTACCAACAGATAGGCTTTCTTGCTTAATGCATCGGCCACCTTATTCTACAATCCAAATTTATGCACTAACTTGTATGGAAATTTCTGGATGAACGACATCCATCTTGCATGCATATCCTTTTTGATTCACCTTTGACTATTTAGATACTTCAAAGCATCATGATCAGAGTACATAATGAATTCTCTACCCATAAGATAATGCTTCTAGTTCTTCAGGGTACGGACAAAAAATTAGAACTCCTTGTCGTAGGTTGTCCACTTCTGCTTCGCCTCGTTGAGTTTTTCATTAAAATAGGCTACTGGATACCTTCTTTGAGATAAAACAACATTAATTCCCACATCGCTGGCGTCACACTCAACTTTGAATAAGGCCTTAAAATTCAGCAGTGCTAAAATAAGGGCAGTACACAACCTCTCCTTTAGCAAGCTAAAACTCACCTATGCCTCATCTCCTAACTAGAATTTGCGTTTCTTTAGACATTTAGCAATTGGGGTAGTGATGGTAATTAAATCTCTAATAAATTGCCTGTAGAAGGTTGCCAAACCATGGAAACTTCTTACCTTTGTAACTGTTCTGGGAGTTGGTTGTTCTTTGATAGACCAAATTTTTGCATTATCCACATGAATACCATCAGCACTCACCACATAACTGAAGAATAACATTTGGGATGTTATAAATCTGTACATCTTCAAATTCACGTGCAACTTATTTTCTTGATTCATAAGCCGCATAAAGGTACTAAGTGCATTGGACAGCCCGTAAGGCATCACCAACCACTCATATAGGCCCTCTTTTGTTTTAAACGCTGCCTTCCATTCATCTTCTGGCTTGATACAAATTTGGTGATACCCACTATTTAGGTCAATCTTTGAAAACACTACAGCCCCATGCAACATGTCCAACATTATCATTTAAACATGGGATTGGAAAATGATAACCATTGCTAAATTCTTGTAATAAGGACTATACTATTCCTGGATCAACTGGTTTTTCCTTGCTATCTGTATTTAGGATTGGCTTGAGCACCACAACATAGACTTCTCTAGAGCCCTTTGTGGCTTACATTTCTTGTTCAGTCTGGATTAATGTCATGACTGCCCGCCCCTACACTTTAGAAGCTTTGGGAAAGGTCACTCTTTTCAATGGCTTAAATGAGAATTGTTTTCCATCCTTCTCCAGCTTGTAAATATTACCTTGACCATCATGGATAGCAGCAACATCAAAGTGCTAAGGTCTCCCAAGCAACAAATGACATGCATCCATACCTACTATTGTTAGTGTTGTGCCCAAAAAGCCAATCATGAGATGATTGTATTTTTGCACATTGAGTCATGATATTTTATTGAGGCATTAATCCAACAATTATGTTTGTTGTTTTGTTTCTGTGTAAATTAACAAACATAATCGTAACCCTAAAATAATGATATTCTTAAACGTCCCTAGTCTAGTATTATTGTGGAGCGGGTTGCAATAATACATAATGACTAGCAAATGTGGAGACTAATATGAGATATGTAGTCTACATATGGGTACAAGTTGGAGAACTTGTGTACTGGACCGACCCACCATGAGAACACTACATGGATCGTTATATGAGTGTCATAAGTGATTTTCATAGTGATCATGGTATATGTAGTCCTTCGACCTAAGATCATCAAGGTTCCCTACATGTGAGTCACATACTTTGATACTTTCCTTTGTTGCTCGTAACTGAGTGAACTTGAAGGAGGTCATTGGGTATGTCACATATCATGCGGAGGGATTTGTATGATCAAGATGGGATTTGTCCCTCCTATGTAACGGGAGTGATATCTTCGGGCCCCTTGATAGAGTGAGACTTAGAAAATGCATGGCCATGCTCGGATGAGTTGATATACGATATCAATGTCATCAGTTTAAGTTGGTCTACTCGGTAATCAAGAAACCAAAGATTGGGCTATACGAGAGTGACACATTCCATGTCTCGTGCTTAGTCTTGATATCTTGGACAAAGGGACAATGGCATATATCGATGATGATCATAAAGGTTTAGTCGAATCATCGACAATCTTGTCACTTGGGTAGCAATGATGTGTTGCTAGACACCGCTCATTGCTTATGATCATAAATGTGATTTATGATCATTGCCAACATGGCAAGAGCCTATTGGGTCGCACACATAGAGCTATTTGGATCATTAGAGTGCATGGGCTAATTATTTGGGTTATGGTTTCACTTTAATTTCGTATTAATAATGGGCCCAAGAGTTGAGCCATTATTAAGCCCGAAATTAAATCCTAATTGGATTAGGGCTTTGAAACCCATTAGGCCTGGAAGTTGAGTTTCACTATAAATACAACTTTTAAGTGAGAAATTCGCAGGTCTCCTTGCCCTAGCCTCCAAAAAGGACAGCCACACTCTTCTCTTGCAATTCCTTGGAGGACGCAAGCTAGCACTGCGAGCGCAAGAGAAACGCATCTGTCGGGACGTGGTGGAAGCGTGGTGATCCCGAGAGGCTCGTGTGGATACCATAGAGAGCCTGAACACGTCAACTGTTCAGGTTTTGTGATTCGACTCTACAGTTGAGTGAGAGATCTCAACTGAAAATTAGGTATGAAAATTAGGTATGAAAATTTTCGAACACCCGGTTTACCCCGTTTCACTTGGATCCTGGAGGGTTTCGGTTAAATTCCACTGCGCTGTTTGGCTCCCGAAACCCATCAGTGGTATCAGAGCTACTGGTGAAACCCTAAATCGGGATTGAGTGTTGAATCGCATGATGCTATGTGTTCGGTTGCTTTTCGGCCATGATTAATTAGATTGATTCATGATGCATGAAACCGGAACTCGTAATGAACATATGAGATATATGAAGAAACGACACAAATTGGTTAATGAGATTAATCTCAAATTGAATGGTATGAGATACCTATATGGATTAGGATTCTTGCAATAGTTGCAAAAACCCTAGCTTGGTTCGGATTCGGCCTGTTCGGGCACCGAAAGTAAGGTATTTTTGGTGGCTCGAATGGAGGAGTCTCGGGTGCCTACTTGCTCAAAATAGAAGATTTCGGGCTAAGCAATTGTAAGACAATTTTTTGCGCCGGGGGGCGCTGCCCCCCACGCCCCCCGCAAGGGCGGCTCCCCTTGACCCCGTCCGCTGACCGGTCAGCGGAACCACCGCCCACTGACAGGCCAGCGGGACCGCCGTATGCGAAGCGCCACATAAATAAAAACTGGTTAATCAACTTGCAAAAATTGGCATGCATCTTTGTTGAATGAGATTTGACATGATATGCTGATTGGTGTTTGAAGCATGGTGCATGGTTATAGCCCTTGATTGGTTGTACTTGTAAATACGGCCTGCGAGTCGTGCCTTTTCTTATCACTCTCATTGTACATTCTCTTCTCACCTTACTCCCCTCGGATGTAACTCGAGGTTTCTATTATTGATGTAATAGTGCATTATGGGATCATCCAAGGTTGTATGTCTAAGGATCATCCAAGGAGGCATGTCCAAGGAGATGACAACAAAAGGGCAGCCAAGAAAGGAAGATAAGGAGCTTGTGAAGACTCTTTTCTTTTCTTAGGCTTTTATGATATTCTTATTGGCTTTAGAATATCGCATAGTTTGGGCTATAACCATGTCACATTTACTTTCTTGTACGCATGAGATGCATGTTTTATATTTGTATGTGATGCATGTATAAGACAACCGGAGATAACATATTGGTGAGATCAAAATGAAAAAAATCCCTCAAACAAATATTAAGTCATAAATGTGATGCCTTCCAAATGTTGGCACTCGTCAAGACTTTGATCAACATTAGGTGGGTTTGCCAAAGCAAAGCACCTATGTTCATCTTGGTAAGGCGCGATGGGATAATAGTGATATCCAAATTGCTAACTTTGGGTCTGACTTAACTAAGTCATCCTAATAGGATTAGGGACTTAGAGGCATAGAGTTGGGCTTAAGCTCATGAGATGAGCTTGGACAAGTGTTGTTCACCCAACTATCCAAGAGTTGCATAAGATGCAATTGGCAAAGAGTTGCCTACCTAAATAGCTGTAACTTGAGAGAAAAGCCAAAGCTGACTCAGGTTGAGATCAAATATGGATCTTGGCCCACTAGAATACCTTAGCGCCGAGGTGTTCCGAAATAATATCGAGGGTTATTATTTTGAGGAAAATAGTGGGAGTATCGTTTAATAAAAGTCCTTATTAAATGAATTAAAATACATGACTCTTACACTGCATATTTACTGTTGTAGATAACCATGGCACAAAACACATCGACACTTTCGTTGCGATCGATCCTTGAGAAGGAAAAACTGAATGGGACCAACTTTCTCAAATGGTACCGAAACTTGAGGATAGTCCTCAAACAAGAGAGAAAGGCTTATGTCCTAGAGCAGCCCATTCCGAATGAGCCTGCTGCCACTGCTCCAAGAGCTGAAAGGGATGCTCACAAGAGGCATTCTGATGATGCTTTGGATGTTGCATGCCTCATGCTTATTACCATGGAATCTGAGCTTCAGAAGCAACATGAGAACATGGGGGCGTTCGATATGATCGAACATCTCAAAATGCTTTTCCAAGAGCAAGCTAGGCATGAGAGGTTTGAGACCTCTAAGGCATTGTTTCAGTGCAAGATGTCTGAGGGAAGTCCCGTGGGTCCTCATGTGCTCAAGATGATTGGGTACATTGAGAATCTTGAGAATTTGGGATTTGCTCCTCAAAAAGAGTTGGCTATCGATGTAGTCTTGCAATCGTTGCCTGAAAGCTACAGTCAGTTCGTCATGAACTATAACATGAACGACCTTGACAAGTCCCTTCCTGAATTGCTCAACATGTTGAGAACTGCTGAGCAAAACCTTAAGAAGGCTAAGCCCATTTTGATGGTTCAAAAGGGCAAGGGAAAGGGAAAAGCCAACAAGAAGAAGGATAAAAGCTAATGGAAAGTCCAATGCTAGTTCTTCTTCAGCTGCACTGAAACCAAAGGGTGGTGTGGCAAAGGAAGGGGAGTGCTTCCATTGTAAGCAACCTGGACACTGGAAGCGCAACTGCAAGCTCTATCTTGAAGAACTTGCTAAGGAAAAGGGAAGTAAGACTTCCACTTCAGGTATTTTTGTTATAGAGGCTAACTTTTCTACTTCCTCATCTTGGGTATTGGATACTGGATGTGGATCTCACATTTGTGCAAATGTGCAGGATCTAAGTAGAAGTAGAAGATTGGCCCGAGGTGAAGTGGACCTACGTGTTGGAAATGGAGCAAGGGTTGCTGCCTTAGCCGTAGGGACTTATGTTCTCACTTTACCTAGTGGATTAGTTTTAGAATTAGACAACTGCTACTTTGTGCCTACTATTAGTAGAAATTTGATTTCTGTTTCTTGTTTGGACAAGAAAGGTTTTTCATTTATAATAAAGGACAAATGTTGTTCTATTTATTTGAATGAAATCTTTTATGGTAGTGCTCAACTTAGCAATGGGTTGTATGTTCTAGACCTCGAAGATCCAATCTATAATGTGAATACCAAGAAGGTCAGATTAAATGATTCAAACCCGACCTATCTCTGGCACTGTCGCTTGGGCCATATAAATGAGACCCGCATATCCAAGCTCCATAAGGATGGACTCTTGGACTCATTTGATTTTGAATCATATGAGACATGTGAGTCATGTTTGTTGGGCAAGATGACCAAAGCCCCATTCACAGGGCAAAGTGAAAGGGCTAATGACTTACTAGGACTCATACATAGTGATGTATGTGGCCCTATGTCTACACAAGCTAGAGGAGGTTTCCAATACTTCATTACTTTCACTGATGACTTTAGCAGATATGGCTATGTGTATCTTATGAGACACAAGTCAGAATCCTTTGAAAAGTTCAAAGAATTCAAGAATGAAGTAGAGAATCAACTCGGGAAGAGTATCAAAGTGCTTCGATCAGATCGAGGTGGAGAGTACTTGGATCGAGAATTCCTTGACTATCTGAAGGAGTGTGGTATAGTATCACAACTCACTCCACCAAGTACACCTCAATGGAATGGTGTATCTGAAAGGAGAAATCGAACTCTGTTAGACATGGTTCGCTCTATGATGAGTCAAGCTGACCTTCCAAACTCCTTTTGGGGACATGCTCTAGAGACAGCCGCTTTTACACTAAACCGAGTTCCATCTAAATCGGTTCAAAAGACACCATATGAGATATGGAGTGGGAGGCATCCCAATTTGTCTTTTATGAAGATTTGGGGCTGTGACGCTTATGTGAAACGTCAATCCTCTGACAAACTAGGGCCCAAATCTCAAAAATGCCTTTTTGTTGGGTATCCCAAAGAAACAAAGGGTTACTATTTCTACAATCCTTCTGAGCAAAAAGTGTTTGTTGCTCGAACTGGTGTCTTTTTAGAGAAAGAGTTTATCTCTAAAGAAACTAGTGGGAGGAAAGTAGAACTTGAAGAAATTCAAGAACAACAAGGAGACATCGAACCTGAAATGGAACCTGAACAGACACCACAAGATGTTGTGGTTCAAGAGTCTGTTCCTGTAGCACAGAGCCCACGTAGGTCTGGTAGGATTCGGCGTGAGCCTGAGAGATATGGATTTCTCGTGACTCACACTGGTGATGTGATGCTCATGGATCAGGATGAGCCCACAACCTACCAACAAGCTATGTCAGGGCCTGACTCTGAGAAGTGGCTAGTGGCCATGAAATCCGAGATGGAATCCATGTATGAAAACCAAGTATGGACTTTGGTTGACCCACCTGAAGGGGTAAAACCCATAGGGTGCAAATGGGTTTTCAAGAAGAAAACTGACATGGATGGTAATGTGATTACCTTTAAGGGACGATTGGTTGCAAAAGGTTTCAAGCAAATTCATGGTATTGACTATGATGAAACTTTTTCACCAGTTGCTATGCTTAAATCCATCCGAATTTTGTTTGCTATTGCTGCACACTATGATTATGAGATATGGCAAATGGATGTCAAAACTGCATTCCTAAATGGAAAGCTACTTGAGGATGTGTACATGACACAACCTGAGGGTTTTGTCACTCCTGAGAATGCCAATAAAGTGTGCAAGTTGCAAAGGTCCATTTATGGACTGAAGCAAGCTTCTCGAAGTTGGAATCTTCATTTTGATGAAGCAATCAAAGAGTTTGGTTTTATCAAAAATGAAGATGAACCTTGTGTCTACAAGAAGGTTAGTGGGAGTGCTATTGTCTTCATGGTGTTGTATGTAGATGACATACTACTTATCGGGAATGACATTCCTGAGCTACAGTCTGTGAAGACTTGGCTGGGGAAATGTTTCTCTATGAAGGACTTGGGTGAAGCAGCCTATGTGTTAGGCATCAGGATCTATAGAGATAGATATAGAAAGCTTCTTGGCCTAAGTCAAAGTACATATATTAACAAGGTGCTAAAGAGGTTTAGCATGCAAGATTCCAAGAACTATAACATGAATCACCGAAACCCTCCAGGATCCAAGGACTTGAGACTATAAGTTTCTGGTGGGTTTCGGGAGCCAAATAGCGCAGCAGAATTTAACCGAAACCCTCCAGGATCCAAGTGAAACGGGGTAAACCGGGTGTTCAAAAATTTTCATACCTAATTTTCGGTTGAGATCTCTCACTGAAAAGTTGTATTTATAGTGAGACTCAACTTGCAGGCCTAATGGGTTTCAAAGCCCTAATCCAATTAGGATTTAATTTCGGGCTTAATAATGGCTCAACTCTTGGGCCCATTATTAATACGAAATTAAAGTGAAACCATAACCCAAATAATTAGCCCATGCACTCTAATGATTCAAATAGCTCTATGTGTGCGACCCAATAGGCTTTTGCCATGTTGGCAATGATCATAAATCACATTTATGATCATTAGCAATGAGCGGTGTCTAGCGACACATCATTGCTACCCAATTGACAAGATTGTTAGTGAATCGACTAAACCTTTATGATCATCACCGATATATGCCATTGTCCCTTTGTCCAAGATATCAAGACTAAGCACGAGACATGGAATGTGTCACTCTCGTATAGCCCGATCTTTGGTTTATTGATTACCGAGTAGACCAACCTAAACTGATGACATTGATATCATATATCAACTCATCCGAGCATGGCCATGCATTTTCTAAGTCTCACTCTATCAAGGGGCCCGAAGATATCACTCCTGTTACATAGGAGGGACAAATCTCATCTTGATCATACAAATCCCTCCGCATGATATGTGACATACGCAATGACCTCCTTCAAGTTCACTCAGTTACGAGCAACAAAGGAAAGTATCAAAGTATGTGACTCACATGTAGGGAACCTTGATGATCTTAGGTCGAAGGACTACATATACCATGATCACTATGAGAATCACTTATGGCACTCATATAAGGATCAATGTAGTGTTCTCATGGTGGGTCGGTCCAGTACACAAGTTCTCCAACTTGTACCCATATGTAGACTACATATCTCATATTAGTCTCCACATATGCTAGTCGTTATGTATTATTGCAACCCGCTCCACAATAATACTAGACCTGGGACGTTTAAGAATATCATTATTCTAGGGTTACGATTTTGTTTGTTAAGTTACGCAGAAACAAAACAACAAATATAATTGTTGGATTAATGCCTTAATAAAATATCATGACTCAATGTGCAAAAATACAATAATCTCATGATTGGCTTTTGGGCACAACACTAACAGTTTTCTAGCTGATTTTAACCACAAAGTTAGTTTGGAAGGACTAAATTTCACAAAAGAAAAAAGTTGAGGGCTTAAGTGCTTCTAATGACCTAAGTTGGCTTAAGTGCTAAAATAGAGCTTATAAGACTTTCATTAAGGGCTTAAGGGATGGTTAAGAGGTGCTTAAGAGAGACTAAGGTCAAATATGGCTTAAGGAGTCAAAGAACCATTTCCTCCTCCCTCAGCATTGTCGCCCTTTGTGAACCAGGCATTTTTGCCCCATGACCTTGCTAGCCATCAGCACCCTATGCCCTTCTTTGTTCCATAATCTTGTAACTTATTGCACAAAATAGCTGCATAGTTTTAATAATCAGTTTACTACTTTGGATGTTATTTATATTAGTTCAGATGGTCTAATAACCTGCTCAGACACCAACTTGTTACGGCCTAAAGTCCATGAACCAATTTTAGGTTATTAAACCCTTAATTCATTAGTTAAATATCCAGTTTCTAGCTTTAGAATGGTGCCCTAGGGAAAAACTCTAAACAATGCACCATTGAAGAGAACAAATAAAATAGTAACTATGTAGTTTTAGGAATCAATTGGCCATAGTTCAATCCTTAGGTCAAAATCCTTTTTCAAGGCTTTCAACATGCTAAGTGTATTAATTAGAACCCATTAACCTAAGTTTTGCCTTTATTCAAACATTTTATCTAAAGTCAACCTAACATGGTTCATCTCATGGATGAATTCCTGGAGTTGGTATATTGGACGAAACCAAAGAAAAAATCACAAAAATAGGTTTTGCGAGACCGTCAACTTTAAAAGGGAATAATTTTGCTATGCTTGTCAGAATGGCTGATATAATATGTCATTTTGAAGGGAATTTTGCCATCTACAAGTGTTACAAGGGTTTGCCCTCTATAACCACATTGGCAACTAAAAAATCCATCCTGGAGAGACTAGGTGACCTTATTCCTCTTGCCAATAGAGATAAGGATGAGGATAAATAGCGTGCCAGGGAAGAACACGCCCTAGGCCGTTCTATTTAGAGACCTATTCTTGCTCGGGGATGGAGACATAGTGTCAATGATAGTGATTTTGATATGGTGGATGATTATCTTCCTTATGAAGGACTCAAGAAAGACCAAAACTTAGGAAATCATGATGGAAATTTTGGATTTCGGGTGGATACTATCATCTTTAATGGAAATTTTAGAATTAAGGGTGTCCTTGAATAGATAGTGGAATTTGAATGATTCTTCAAGTATATGAGGTTCTAGAGGAGAGAAAGTGAAGCTGGTGGCTTGTAGATTGAAGGGAGCATCTTCCACTTGGTCAGAGAAAGTAAAGGAAAGGATTCGACATCATAAGAAGGATGTGATATGTTCATGGGCGTAGATGAAATGGATGATTTGGAGAGTTTTCTACACAAACCATGGATAAATCCTTTTTTAGCAGTCCTAGTAGTGTCTGCAAGGGTCACAATTAGTCCAGGATTACACAAACAAATTTATATGGCTATCCCAATGTGGCTGGGAGGGATGGAAAGGCAGATGATCTTGTGATTTTGGGAATGGTTGAAACTTGCACTTTGAGATAAAATTAGGATTATGTCGGTTTGAACTTTTGCTATGTTATGCACATGCCTTCACGACCAATCATGCACACAAATCCGAAGCATTGAGTTAATGTCACCTAGCATCGTACATGAACATTGGTGCAGTCTGAAAACAAGTACTTATGTATGAGCAGAAAAAACAGGAAACTCACATGGGCAATTAAGGGAAAAATTCCTTGCAATTTTTTTAACATGCTTGATTAAAAACTAAATTGGTATGTACAAAACATTGGTTCATTAGCCTCTAGTTCAAGTTTAACAAAAAATAGTTCTTTAGTTGGAAACTGGTAGTATTCTATAGAAAACCAACGAGGTGACCAAATTCCATTGTTTAACTCAGATACAAGGTTTGCTTACACCAACATGTTTCATTATGTAAATAGGATTGTTGCAGCAAGTTTTGAGGCAAACTTGTTCTTATATCTAAAAGTCAAACCATGATAAACCGTTATCAAGTTCATCAACATTAAGCAAACACAACAGAAATGATTTACTAGAATCTCTGGAACTTAATTCCATTAATCACGAGCAGTGGGGGAACCAGGTTTTTTGGCTCAAGGGGGGTAGCGGGCTAGGTGGAGGCAAGACGAGTGATGACCAAAACCTAAGAGAAAATAATTATTTAAATAATTATTTATAAAAATTATTGAAATAACTATTATGTGCATATGGTATTAAAATACTATTTATTCTAAATAAAAATTAGTAAAATAATTACTTTATTTTGATTAATCATCACTGAAGTAGACTAGAGGAGAAAGAGAGAGGTGGAGAGACATTGAGAGAGAACGGTTTGGGATGGATATGTAATGTTTCAAAGGTTAGGAAAAAATTTGGTATGAAAAGTAAAGATTTAGGACTGTGGGTGCTATTTACCTTTTTTATGTTCTTCAACTAGTTTAGGGGGCAAGATTCGCACCTGGTCCTTAATTTCTCGCAAAATGGCCAACTTGGTACTTCATATTTACAAACTTTTGAAATTCTCAAGAGGCAGCAACACCCTCTGCCCCAACGTGGTTCCACCACTGATCATAAGTTAAAAATCATATAAGTAGTGTCTAGAACCCTCAGATGTAGTAAACATTTCACGATCAAGGTTGTGGGTAGTTACAGGCTACTTTTCAAATCTAGCTCAATTATACAAAAGAAATAAACAATGCTAGTTTCTAATCAACTAGTCTAATACTCCAGATAACAAGATCAGATATTAAGTAATCTTTATCTTTTACTTGTTACCAAGCCTTCCATCCTTAGAGAGCTCCTTGCCCATTGCCATACACCTTAACCACAGGCTAGCCATCTAGCAAAAGCCTACAAAGAACAATAGTAGTGGCAAGTTTCTTATTGGAAATTTAGTAAGGGAGAATCATGGTCATTATTCCATCTCGGTCATAATTCAATCATATTGAATAGTGGTCTCTTTAGCAAAGTACCTGCATTCAAAGTCCATAAAAGAAACACAGAAACAAGCAATATCTATATAATAACAATAACAGAAATAATAATGATATGAATGCATATGATGCAAATGATGCTTATGCAATGCAAACAAACAACTGGTAAGCCTCAAAAGGTTCAATAGCAATGTGATAGCTAGTGTGTTGGACATCATAAGCCAATCCATAGTGGCCGTAGCAAGCATGATCACAAACAATTCAATGAGCTCCAGGGGTTCAATGCTCATTTTGGCCTACTCTTAGTGCTTCCAGATTGCACAATCGTTATGCTTGCTTATGATAATTTGTTGGACAACAAAATGAGTTACAGATTGCTACTTAAGCCACCATGGCTAAATTCATAATTCTTACAAAGAAGCAGCAACTTCAAATTGTTAGGAGCCCTGAAGTTCCAATTCATCCCCTCTAGGAACTATGCTCATTCCAAACTGCACCAAGTTACATAGTTCCCGTTGCCTTCCATTAGACTTGCAAGAAACTATGATTCATACATTCCTAAAATTTTTGGAGAATGCTAGATTGCTTTACATAGAATTCCAAACTTTTGTTGCAATTTCCCTCATTGCCGTGACTATAAAGTTACTCTTCTTTGTATGTGTAGCTTGAGCTATTTCCTTTACCAACCTTGGCAGTAAACTCTTTTGCTTTGCCATAACTTCATGAGACCAAGAAATCAACAATAACCAATGCTGCCTAAGCAAACAATAAGCATGCCTTCTCTCTCAAGAAATCAGGGAACTGAAATAATATTGCTAGAAATCGAACCCAAATTCTCCAAAGCTCTGAATTTCACACAACTAGAAAGTAATTTCATTGGAACTATCCTTTAGGAGGTCAACTCTCTATTTAGAACTAGAATTGAGTAACCAAATCCTGAGCATGACACCTCAACAAATTCATGTGTGAGTGGGTGTCAAATCCCACACTAACTATTGATCTTGTGAATTCATTCCAATTAGGTCCCTGATTCTTGTTTCTGTCCAATTTACTCCTTAATCAAGACAAGGTGAACTTCTTGTAAATCTTAGACTAGGGCTAAAAATGGGTCAAGTTGAGCCTGAGCTCGCCAGGCTAGAGCTCAGTCCAATTATAATTTGGTACTATTCATACTTGACCTCAAGTTGCTAAATCCCAAATTTGGGCTCGAGCTCAGTTTAAAAGGGCTAAAGGCTCGAATACAAATTTGAATGTTACCAGGTGGAGTTGCTGATCTTGGCCTTTGGCATCGGTGTAGGCTTCAGGTGTTTCGATTGCAGCTGCCAAATCCCAAGCCAAGGCTAGTCCTTGACTCCTTGGTCCGATTGCGGTGTCTCGATCGATTACCAAGCATCCAGGTCCACTTGAGCTATCTCAAATCTGTTGATTGTAGCATTGACTTCAGGGTCAAGCATCCAACCAATTGCTCCCTAGTGCGATGACAAGCCAAGGTTGGTCTCTTGTTGGTGTGACGCAATCGTTGTCGATTGGTGGAGTTCAGTCATTGATTTCTTTTTTGTGCCTAGGGCTGAGCAAATTAGGACTTAAGAGTGTGGTGTGTGGGAGAGGATTTTGGTCACTAGTTTTTGGTAGGAGTGGGATGATACCGTTGAAGGCTGAAGGGAAAGCACTAATGTAGTGGGCTGGGGAACTGACTAAGGCCGAATTTTAAGTA
This sequence comes from Aquilaria sinensis, assembly GCA_005392925.1. Taxonomy (NCBI): domain Eukaryota; kingdom Viridiplantae; phylum Streptophyta; class Magnoliopsida; order Malvales; family Thymelaeaceae; genus Aquilaria; species Aquilaria sinensis. The sequence goes on from SMDT01000463.1 coordinate 55,472, forward strand.
ACGGGCTTGATGATAAAAATGCCCAAGGGAAGAGATAAAACATAGGGCTTGTTAGCCCTGCAAGCTTAAAGGGCCGAATAGCATCAGGATCGAGCTCGGCCTGAAATAAACTTGAGCTCAATTTTCAGTTTGAGGTTGAGCACAAGCTTGAAAAAGCCTGACTCGAAAAACCCTTACTCGAGCTTAAGATCGAGCTACCCGAATAAAGCCTGATGCCTTTTTAACCCTATCTTAGACCCAAAGTCTATAATTCTTTGCAATTAAGGCACTAAAGTTCACATGTTAGCCAAGCCTTTTAATTTTTCTTCATTTCAGTCTCAAGTCTTCTTAGTTATCACTTAAGTCACAAAATAATCAAGAGTGACTTATTTGGCTTAGCTACACCTTCCACAATTAAACTCTATAGTAGGGTTATGCATATCATGTTGAGGTACAAAATTTGGTGATGAGGGCAGAATTTTCCATCTAAGAGAGAGGTAGATAAGAATTTACATGTTGGGTTTACTCAGGGGAGGGATTCGGGACTTCTGTTGAGCAGGTAAATGTGATAACTGAACCTACTCCATGCAGGAATTGTTATAAGAAGGGCAAGGTAGCGGGGAAGTAGGAAGTTGAAGAAAATAAGGAGGCTTTAAAAACGGTGGACCACTATCTAAGACTGGCACCTAATGTGTGTTATTGTTGTCGGGAGCCTACGCACTTGTCCAACTAATGTCCTATTCAGAATGTTAATGTTGTTTATAAGGAGGACGAAGTAGAAATTATATGTGGTCCCCAATTGTGAGAAGTAACAATATGAGAGCAATAATGAAAAGTGCAAAGATCAGGAAAATAATGTTATATAAAAGTTGTTGCTTGCTCTTGAATAGGAAGATCATGCACAATGCCATTAATTATTTCAAACTTGGAAGAAAATTATTAAGTGGTTGTTTGATGTGATTATTGACAGTGGGGGTGACAAAAATATCATTAGTAAGGGCGTGGTGTAGCGTCTGGGGTTAAAAATAAAGAAGTATCTAGACCCTTACATGGTTGGATGGATTAAATCAAAAAATAAGATTTAGGTGACCGAACGTTGTGAGGTACCTTTTTCCATTGGCCAATATCAAACTAAGGTTTATTTTACAGTTTTGGATATTTATGCTTTCACTTTTTATTTAGTAGACAGTTGCAGTTTGATGTAGAAATGTAGCATTGTCATATAATAGGGTCCTAGTACTCTGTATTAGTTAACTTATAGGATCTTAGAGATTGTGATTCCACTTAGTTACAGTTGTATAACTATTACTTGTTGGTAAATTAAGACAATTTACATGTAACTAGGTTGTTAGCGTACCCTACAAGAAGATATGCGTACGTTTGTCCTAGTAATGCAATACAGGCAAAATAACCAACTAGAAAACATTGCTTAAGCATTTTATGAAAAAGATATTTAAAATGTGTCAAGACAATGAAGCACTACTCACTTAGTCTTTAAGTAATAGTTTGTGTGCACTCTACAACCCTAGCATGCACTTAAAAGTAACTCAAGTGTTATACACTGTAATGCATCCTAATAGTAGAAACATCCTACTACACAAGGCACCATATATAAAAGGCAAAAACACTACTATCATTATCCATTTGAGCTTCCACCTTTGAGCTAACAAGCTCCAAGTGTAAAGGCCTCTACTTTGCCTTGTGCAACCTTAGCCTCTAAACTGAGATGCCATAAACACTTAGTAAAAATTTAGCTTAAAAGAAACTTAGAAACTCAAGGTTTCATGTAAAAAAAGTACCTATGAAAGAGAGAAAATTAGTCGACAACTATTTACTTAGTTGTGAGGCCCAATGTTAGAACTTACACAAATAAGCTTAAGGGAGTAAGTACTTTGTTGTACTTAGTAAGAGGTCCCTTGGTACCTATAAGAAAACTCTAGCAAGCATGTAAATATGTCAAACAAAGAACTAAGCATCCAAGAAAGAACCAAAAATAACATGACCATAATAATTGCAAATGCATTTATGAAAGATATGCAACATACATCAGTTGAGACTTTTTACACCTGAAGGTGTCTTAAACTTGCCATGAGCTCAAATTGTGGAGGCAAATGAGACATTGGCCTAGGTATCCTAGATCATTTACCTCTCTTAAGTCCCACTTATGGGTCCTAGAGTAAGTCATCATCTACTCCATACGTTTACCTATATTTTCTTTTCTTATTGTGCGAGGTAATCACCTTAGTGGTTTTACTTCACCAAGTTCTTTGAACCTGACTCAGGCCCCCTTAATGGACTAACATATGAAGCTTCTTAGCTTGGGTTTCACTCCTTTGGGTTCCAATTGAATGCTTGGGGGTCCAGGACCCCATACTTGGGTTAATAGAAAAGCCGAATCCTACTTAATCCCCACATAGCACTTTACTTCTTCCTTAATGTACCTCTTTTTTATCCACCATTCTTGGCTTCCTTGAAACAAATACTTAATTGCCCTACTTGTTTGATGCATATTATACCTCATAAGTGATTTACAAACTCATTTGGAGCATGCCATAGCTTTATAAATGCTTGGAAGCCTTTAGGAACTTTTAAAGAGCAAGAAAGAATGTATGTTAGGCATTGAAGGCATGGTGCGATGCCACCCATATGTTGTTGTGATTGCAGTACCATGTTATTCCATTCTCTATAAATGGTGTAGTCACACCATCTAAGAGGTGTGATTGCACCACTCTGGAGGTATGCCTGCTTCATGCTCTCTCATGCAATCTTGCTTGCTAGCTTGGTTCCTATGAAAAAACTAGTAACTTAAGCATTTGTAACTCACTTCCAACACTTAAGACCAAGCATGAGTGCATCAATCTAACTTTAATGAACTTAACTTTTTACCTCAAACTCAAAACAAAGTAAGAACAAAGCAAAACAACCATCACCAAGCACATTTGAGCTCAACTAGCTCCGTTTGAGTTCCAAGCTTAAATCCAAGCAAAATGGGTACTAAAAGCACTAAATTAAGACCATCCTGAACCATATCTCAGTCTGAGAACCAATTAAAACCCATATAGAAAGGTTACCTTAGGGTTTGAAGCAAAAACTTGCAAGAGACAACACAAATGCTCCAAAACTACCAAGAATGAGCTATAAGCTTGTTATGGATGCTTTGGGACTGTCAAATTTTCAAGAAATTTGTGTAATTTTTGTGTAATGATGATGGTGAGATATGGAGGGAGAGGAGGTACAAAAATGGAGAAGTGATGGACATGATGAACAACCCCTTCTTCATCAAATATATCTCTACTTCCATTGAGGGATTTGTTGCCCAATTGTCAGTTTGGCCCTTAAATTTGATTTTTTTTTCAATTTGGCCACTTAGAACCTCTTTTAACCATCCTAACTAGTTGTTATTTAGAGGTTTTTCTTGTTTGTAAGCTTTGCCCTTAAGTCACTTAAGTCACAAATGGCTTAATTTTAGAATTAGTGCATTTTTAGCCCTTTAACTTTCAATTTTGGTTTAAATAGCTAGAATTACTTATAGTGTTAAATTATTTAGTAAAAAAAAAAAATACTTACATGGCCTTAATTTTTGCACAAATTATGGTCATGCCACTGATGTGAGCCAAAATTACCATTTCACCTTTTTTCCCATTTGGTGACATTTCACACATAGGAATTCAATGTAACCTTAGTTATCTTGATTTTCTTGCTTAATAAGAAACTAATTTAAGGTATTTACATAAAAATATTTAAAATTAATGTACTTACCTGGTTAAAGCAATTTGTTGAATACAAAAGCTATCAAATTTTCCTATTCTTCTAAAATTTGGTCCTTTAAGTTTTGACTCAACCAAGAAAACTTACTTGGATATTGCTTTCACATATCATGCTTGGTCTCCTAGGTGGCCTCTTCTTTGCCATGTTTAGACTATAGTACTTTGACCATTGGGATCTGCCTTGTTCTTAGTTTCCTAACTTGCCGATTAAGAAACTTGATGGGGTACATTTCATAATTAAGGTCCTCCATTATTAGTATATTGAATGGGCTATCACATGCATGTGGTTCGCAAACAATTTCTTAAGGAACTGACATGGAAGACATTGTGAACATAGGCCAAATTTGGTGGCAAAGGAAACTGATACGATACTTTTTGTACCCTTTTAAGGATTTTGCAAGGATTGATATAATTTGGAGCTAACTTACCCTTTTGGCTAAACCTAGCTACCCCATTCATCAGAGAAACCTTATGGAGTACTTTGCCTTCTACATCAAATTCCAATTCCTTCCTTCGCACATTGGCGCTGGTATGACGTAGCCTTGATCTTTTGCTTCGATGAACTTAGTCTTTTTCATGGTGTCAATAATGATTTCTGGGCTAACAAATGCTTTATCAATCTTATCCACCCAACGTTGAGGCTTTAAACACTTATGCCAATGGAAGGATTCATAGGCGTTATCTTAATAGCTTATTGATAGCTATTATTATAGTCAAATTCCATCAAAGGTAGGTGTTGGTCCCAATCCCCTTTAAAATCCATCATACAACTTATCAACATGTCTTCCAATGCCTATATCACCTACTTAGTTTTTCCATCAGTTTGAGGGTAATAAGTAGTACTTAAGCTCAACGTAGAATCCATAGCCTTTTGAAATGTAGGGTTTCAGGAACCAAACAAGCACAGTTGAATTTAACCGAAACCTTCCCGGATACAATTGAAATGGGGTAAACCAGGTGTTCGAAAATTTTCATTCCTAATTTTGGTTGAGATCTCTCACCCAACTGTAGAGTTGAATCACAAAACCTGAATAGTTAATGTGTTCAAGCTCTCTATGGTATCCACATGAGCCTTTCAGGATCACCATGCTTTTACCAGATCCCGGCAGATGCGTTTTTCTTGTGTTCGCAGTGCTAGCTTGCGTCCTCCAAGGAATTTCAAGAGAAGAGTACGGCTGTCCTTTTTGGGAGGCTAGGGCAGCACTGCGAATTTTTCACTAAACGTTGTATTTATAGTGAGACTTAACTTCCAGGCTTAATGGGTTTCAAAGCCCTAATCCAATTAATCCAATGGCTTAATTTTTCTATGTCTTACTCTATCAAGGGGCCCGAAGATATCACTCCCGTTACATAGGAGGGACAAATCCCATCTTGATCATATAAATCCCTCCGCATGATATGTGACATACCCAATGACCTCCTTGATGTTCACTCAGTTACGAGCAACAAAGGAAAGTATCAAAGTATGTGACTCACATGTAGGGACCCTTGATGATCTTAGGTCGAAGGACTACATATACCATGATCACTATGAGAATCACTTATGACACTCATATAACGATCCATGTAATGTTTTCATGGTGGGTCGGTCTAGTACACAAGTTCTCCAACTTGTACCCATATGCAGACTACATATCTCATATTAGTCTCCATATATGCTAGTCGTTATGTATTATTGCAACCCACTCTACAATAATACTAGACTAGGGACGTTTGAGAATATCATTATTCTAGGGTTACAATTATGTTTGTTAAGTTACACAGAAACAAAACAACAAACATAATTGCTGGATTAATGCTTTAATAAAATATCATGAGTCAATGTGCAAAACATACAATCATCTCATGAATGGCAATCTCCCACTTGCACTAAAAGCCAATCATCCATGTATTTAATACCGATGGACCTAGAATGGCTATCATGCTTCTGCTGCATAAGGGGCTTTGTCAATGGATCAACAATGTTGCTGTCTGTCAAAGTCCTACATATCCTCACTGTTGGGTTTCGGGAGCCAAACAGCACAGCGGAATTTAATCGAAACCCTCCAGGATCCAAGTGAAACGGGGTAAACCGGGTGTTCAAAAATTTCATACATAATTTTGGGTTGAGATCTCTCACTCAACTGTAGAGTCGAATCACAAAACCTGAATAGTTGACGTGTTCAGGCTCTCTATGGTATCCACACGAGCTTTTCGGGATCACCACGCTTCCACCACGTCCCGGCAGATGCGTTTCTCTTGCGCTCGCAGTGCTAGCTTGCGTCCTCCAAGGAATTGCAAGAGAAGAGTGCGGCTGTCCTTTTGGGAGGCTAGGGCAAGGAGAGCTGCGAATTTCTCACTTAAAAGTTGTATTTATAGTGAGACTCAACTTCCAGGCCTAATGGGTTTCAAAACCCTAATCCAATTAGGATTTAATTTCGGGCTTAATAATGGCTCAATTCCTTGGCCCATTATTAATATGAAATTAAAGTGAAACCATAACCCAAATAATTTGCTCATGCACTCTAATGATCCAAATAGCTCTATGTGTGCGACCCAATAGGCTCTTACCACGTTGGCAATGATCATAAATCACATTTATGATCGTAAGCAGTCAGCGGTGTCCAGCAACACATCATTGGTACCTAAGTGATAAGATTGTCGATGATTCGACTAAACCTTTATGATCATCACCGATATATGCCATTGTCCCTTTGTCCAAGATATCTAGACTAAGCACGAGACATGGAATGTGTCACTCTCGTATAGCCCAATCTTTGGTTTCTTGATTACCGAGTAGACTAACTTAAACTGATAACATTGATATCATATATCAACTCATCTGAGCATGGCCATGCATTTTTCTATGTCTTACTCTATCAAGGGGCCCGAAGATATCACTCCCGTTACATAGGAGGGACAAATCCCATCTTGATCATACAAATCCCTCCGCATGATATGTGACATACCCAATGACCTCCTTCAAGTTCACTCAGTTACGAGCAACAAAGGAAAGTATCAAAGTATGTGACTCACATGTAGGGAACCTTGATGATCTTAGGTCGAAGGACTACATATACCATGATCACTATGAGAATCACTTATGACACTCATATAACGATCCATGTAGTGTTCTCATGGTGGGTCGGTCCAGTACACAAGTTCTCCAACTTGTACCCATATGTAGACTACATATCTCATATTAGTCTCCACATATGCTAGTCATTATGTATTACTCCACAATAATACTAGACTAGGGACGTTTAAGAATATTATTCTAGGGTTGCATTACGTTACGCAGAAACAAAACTCCACAATAATACTAGATTAGGGACGTTTATAGAATATCATTATTCTAGGGTTACAATTATGTTTATTACGTTACGCACAAAACAAAACAACAAACATAATTGCTGGATTAAAGCCTTAATAAAATATCATGACTCAATGTGCAAAAATACAATCATCTCATGATTGGCTTTTGGGCACAACACTAACAATCTCCCACTTGCACTAAAAGCCAATCATCCATGTATCTAATACCGATGGACCTAGAATGGCTATCATGCTTCTGCTGCGTAAGGGGCTTTGTCAGTGGATCAGCAATGTTGCTGTCTGTCGAAGTCCTGCATATCCTTACATCACCCCTCTCGATGATCTCCCTGATGAGATGATAGCGTCGGAGTATGTGTTTGGATCGCTGGTGAGATCGAGGTTCCTTAGCCTGTGCGATTGCTCCATTGTTGTCACAATAGAGCTCTATCGGGTTGGCAATGCTTGGAACCACTCCAAGTTCAGTGATGAACTTCTTGATCCAAACTGCCTCCTTCGTAGCATCAGAGGCGGCAATGTACTCAGATTCTGTTGTAGAGTCAGCTACTGTCTCTTGCTTTGAACTCTTCCAGCTCACAGCACCACCACCAATACAAAACACATAACCAGATTGCGATCTAAAATCATCCTTATCGGATTGGAAGCTTGCATCGGTGTAACCCCTTACAACGAGCTCATCTTCACCTCCAAAGACCAAGAATGCATCCTTAGTCCTTCGTAAGTACTTAAGGATGTTCTTAACAGCTGTCCAGTGACTCTCACCGGGGTTCGATTGGTACCTACTCGTCATGCTTAAGGCATATGAGACATCAGGACGAGTACATATCATGGCATACATGATAGATCCAATTGCTGAAGCATATGGAATCTTACTCATGCGCTCTCTCTCCTCGGGTGTACTCGGACACTGAGATCTAGAAAGAGTTATACCATGTGACATGGGCAAGAATCCTTTCTTGGAATCTTGCATGCTAAACCTCTTTAGCACCTTGTCAATATATGTACTTTGACTTAGGCCAAGAAGCTTTCTAGATCTATCTCTATAGATCCTGATGCCTAACACATAGGCTGCTTCACCCAAGTCCTTCATAGAGAAACATTTCCCCAGCCAAGTCTTCACAGACTGTAGCTCAGGAATGTCATTCCCGATGAGTAGTATGTCATCTACATACAACACCAAGAAGACAATAGCGCTCCCACTAACCTTCTTGTAGACACAAGGTTCATCTTCATTTTTGATAAAACCAAACTCTTTGATTGCTTCATCAAAATGAAGATTCCAACTTCGAGAAGCTTGCTTCAGTCCATAAATGGACCTTTGCAACTTGCACACTTTATTGGCATTCTCAGGAGTGACAAAACCCTCAGGTTGTGTCATGTACACATCCTCAAGTAGCTTTCCATTTAGGAATGCAGTTTTGACATCCATTTGCCATATCTCATAATCATAGTGTGCAGCAATAGCAAACAAAATTCGGATGGATTTAAGCATAGCAACTGGTGAAAAAGTTTCATCATAGTCAATACCATGAATTTGCTTGAAACCTTTTGCAACCAATCGTCCCTTAAAGGTAATCACATTACCATCCATGTCAGTTTTCTTCTTGAAAACCCATTTGCACCCTATGGGTTTTACCCCTTCAGGTGGGTCAACCAAAGTCCATACTTGGTTTTCATACATGGATTCCATCTCGGATTTCATGGCCACTAGCCACTTCTCAGAGTCAGGCCCCGACATAGCTTGTTGGTAGGTTGTGGGCTCATCCTGATCCATGAGCATCACATCACCAGTGTGAGTCACGAGAAATCCATATCTCTCAGGCTCACGCCGAATCCTACCAGACCTACGTGGGCTCTGTGCTACAGGAACAGACTCTTGAACCACAACATCTTGTGGTGTCTGTTCAGGTTCCATTTCAGGTTCGATGTCTCCTTGTTGTTCTTGAATTTCTTCAAGTTCTACTTTCCTCCCACTAGTTTCTTTAGAGATAAACTCTTTCTCTAAAAAGACACCAGTTCGAGCAACAAACACTTTTTGCTCAGAAGGATTGTAGAAATAGTAACCCTTTGTTTCTTTAGGATACCCAACAAAAAGGCATTTTTGAGATTTAGGCCCTAGTTTGTCAGAGGATTGACATTTCACATAAGCGTCACAGCCCCAAATCTTCATAAAAGACAAATTGGGATGCCTCCCACTCCATATCTCATATGGTGTCTTTTGAACCGATTTAGATGGAACTCGGTTTAGTGTAAAAGCGGCTGTCTCTAGAGCATGTCCCCAAAAGGAGTTTGGAAGGTCAGCTTGACTCATCATAGAGCGAACCATGTCTAACAGAGTTCGATTTCTCCTTTCAGATACACCATTCCATTGAGGTGTACCTGGTGGAGTGAGTTGTGATACTATACCACACTCCTTCAGATAGTCAAGGAATTCTCGATCCAAGTACTCTCCACCTCGATCTGATCGAAGCACTTTGATACTCTTCCCGAGTTGATTCTCTACTTCATTCTTGAATTCTTTGAACTTTTCAAAGGATTCTGACTTGTGTCTCATGAGATACACATAGCCATATCTGCTGAAGTCATCAGTGAAAGTAATGAAGTATTGGAAACCTCCTCTAGCTTGTGTAGACATAGGGCCACATACATCACTATGTATGAGTCCTAGTAAGTCATTAGCCCTTTCACTTTGCCCTGTGAATGGGGCTTTGGTCATCTTGCCCAACAAACATGACTCACATGTCTCATATGATTCAAAATCAAATGAGTCCAAGAGTCCATCCTTATGGAGCTTGGATATGTGGGTCTCATTTATATGGCCCAAGCGACAGTGCCAGAGATAGGTCGGGTTCGAATCATTTAATCTGACCTTCTTGGTATTCACATTATAGATTGGATCTTCGAGGTCTAGAACATACAACCCATTGCTAAGTTGAGCACTACCATAAAAGATTTCATTCAAATAAATAGAACAACATTTGTCCTTTATTATAAATGAAAAACCTTTCTTGTCCAAACAAGAAACAGAAATCAAATTTCTACTAATAGTAGGCACAAAGTAGCAGTTGTCTAATTCTAAAACTAATCCACTAGGTAAAGTGAGAACATAAGTCCCTACGGCTAAGGCAGCAACCCTTGCTCCATTTCCAACACGTAGGTCCACTTCACCTCGGGCCAATCTTCTACTTCTACTTAGATCCTGCACATTTGCACAAATGTGAGATCCACATCCAGTATCCAATACCCAAGATGAGGAAGTAGAAAAGTTAGCCTCTATAACAAAAATACCTGAAGTGGAAGTCTTACTTCCCTTTTCCTTAGCAAGTTCTTCAAGATAGAGCTTGCAGTTGCGCTTCCAGTGTCCAGGTTGCTTACAATGGAAGCACTCCCCTTCCTTTGCCACACCACCCTTTGGTTTCAGTGCAGCTGAAGAAGAATTAGCATTGGACTTTCCATTAGCTTTATCCTTCTTCTTGTTGGCTTTTCCCTTTCCCTTGCCCTTTTGAACCATCAAAATGGGCTTAGCCTTCTTAAGGTTTTGCTCAGCAGTTCTCAACATGTTGAGCAATTCAGGGAGGGACTTGTCAAGGTCATTCATGTTATAGTTCATGACGAACTGACTGTAGCTTTCAGGCAACGATTGCAAGACTACATCAATAGCCAACTCTTTCTGAAGAGCAAATCCCAAATTCTCAAGATTCTCAATGTACCCAATCATCTTGAGAACATGAGGACCCACGGGACTTCCCTCAGACATCTTGCACTGAAACAATGCCTTAGAGGTCTCAAACCTCTCATGCCTAGCTTGCTCTTGGAAAAGCATTTTGAGATGTTCGATCATATCGAACGCCCCCATGTTCTCATGTTGCTTCTGAAGCTCAGATTCCATGGTAATAAGCATGAGGCATGCAACATCCAAAGCATCATCAGAATGCCTCTTGTGAGCATCCCTTTCAGCTCTTGGAGCAGTGGCAGCAGGCTCATTCGGAATGGGCTGCTCTAGGACATAAGCCTTTCTCTCTTGCTTGAGGACTATCCTCAAGTTTCGGTACCATTTGAGAAAGTTGGTCCCATTCAGTTTTTCCTTCTCAAGGATCGATCGCAACGAAAGTGTCGATGTGTTTTGTGCCATGGTTATCTACAACAGTAAATATGCAGTGTAAGAGTCATGTATTTTAATTCATTTAATAAGGACTTTTATTAAATGATACTCCCACTATTTTCCTCAAAATAATAACCCTCGATATTATTTCGGAACACCTCGGCGCTAAGGTATTCTAGTGGGCCAAGATCCATATTTGACCACAACCTGAGTCAGCTTTGGCTTTTCTCTCAAGTTACAGCTATTTAGGTAGGCAACTCCTTGCCAATTGCATCCCATGCAACTCTTGGATAGTTGGGTGAACAACACTTGTCCAAGCTCATCTCATGAACTTAAGCCCAACTCTATGCCTCTAAGTCCCTAATCCTATTAGGATGACTTAGTTAAGTCGAACCCAAAGTTAGCAGTTTGGATATCACTATTATCCCATCGCGCCTTACCAAGATGAACATAGGTGCTTTGCTTTGGCAAACCCACCTAATGTTGATCAAAGTCTTGACGAGTGCCAACATTTGGAAGGCATCACATTTAATGACTTAATATTTGTTTGAGGGATTTTTTCTTTTGATCTCACCAATTTGTTATCTCCGGTTGTCTTATACATGCATCACATACAAATATAAAACATGCATCTCATGCTTACAAGAAATAAACGTGACATGGTTATAGCCCAAACTATGCGATATTCTCAAGCCAATGAGAATATCATAAAAGCCTAAGAAAAGAAAAGGGTCTTCACAAGCTCATTCTCTTCCTTTCTTAGTTGCCCTTTTGTTGTCACCTCCTTGGACATACCACCTTGGATGATCCTTGGACATACCACCTTGGATGATCCCATAATGTACCATTACATCAATAATAGAAACCTCGAGTTACATTCGAGGGGAGTAAGGTGATAAGGGAATGTACAATGAGAGTGACAAGAGAAGGCACGACTCGCAGGCCGTATTTACAAGTACAACCAATCAAGGGCTATAACCATGCACCATGCTTCAAACACCAATTAGCATATCATGTCAAATCTCATTCAACAAAAATGCATGCCAATTGATGCGCGTTGATTAACCAATTTTTATTTAAGTGGCGCTTCGCATACGGTGGCCCCGCTGGCCGGTCAGTGCAAAAAATTGTCTTACAATTGCTTAGCCCGAAATCTTCTATTTCGAGCAAGTAGGCACCCGAGACTCCTCCATTTGAGCCACCAAAAATACCTTACTTTCGGTGCCCGAAGAGGCCGAATCCGAACAAAGCTAGGGTTTTTGCAACTATTGCAAGAATCCTAATCCATATAGGTATCTCATACCATTCAATTTTGGGTTAATCTCATTAACCAATTAGTGTCGTTTCTTCATATATGTCATATGTTCATTACGAGTTCCGGTTTCATACATCATGAATCAATCTAATTAATCATGGCCAAAAAGCAACCGAACACATAACATCATGTGATTCAACACTCAATCCCGATTTAGGGTTTCACCAGTAGCTCTGATACCACTGTTGGGTTTCGGGAGCCAAACAGTGCAGCGGAATTTAACCGAAACCCTCCAGGATCCAAGTGAAACGGGGTAAACCGGGTGTTCGAAAATTTTCATACCTAATTTTCGGTTGAGATCTCTCACTCAACTGTAGAGTCGAATCACAAAACTTGAACAGTTGACGTGTTCAAGCTCTCTATGGTATCCACACGAGCCTCTCGGGATCACCACGCTTCCACCGCGTCCCGGCAGATGCGTTTCTCTTGCGCTCGCAGTGCTAGCTTGCGTCCTCCAAGGAATTGCAAGAGAAGAGTGCGGCTGTCCTTTTGGGAGGCTAGGGCAAGGAGACCTGCGAATTTCTCACTAGAAGTTGTATTTATAGTGAGACTCAACTTCCAGGCCTAATGGGTTTCAAAGCCCTAATCCAATTAGGCTTTAATTTCGGGCTTAATAATGGCTCAACTATTGGGCCCATTATTAATATGAAATTATTGTGAAACCAAAACCCAAATTATTAGCCCATGCACTCTAATGATCCAAATAGCTCTATGTGTGCGACCCAATAGGCTCTTACCACGTTGGCAATGATCATAAATCACATTTATGATCATAAGCAATGAGCGGTGTCTAGCAACACATCATTGCTACCCAAGTGACAAGATTGTCGATGATTCGACTAAACCTTTATGATCATCACCGATATATGCCATTGTCCCTTTGTCCAAGATATCAAGACTAAGCACGAGACATGGAATGTGTCACTCTCGTATAGCCCAATCTTTGGTTTCTTGATTACCGAGTAGACCAACTTAAACTGATGACATTGATATCGTATATCAACTCATCCGAGCATGGCCATGCATTTTTCTAAGTCTTACTCTATCAAGGGGCCCGAAGATATCACTCCCGTTACATAGGAGGGACAAATCCCATCTTGATCATACAAATCCCTCCGCATGATATGTGACATACCCAATGACCTCCTTCAAGTTCACTCAATTACAAGCAACAAAGGAAAGTATCAAAGTATGTGACTCACATGTAGGGAACCTTGATGATCTTAGGTCGAAGGACTACATATACCATGATCACTATGAGAATCACTTATGACACTTATATAATGATCCATGTAGTGTTTTCATGGTGGGTCAGTCCAGTACACAAGTTCTCCAACTTGTACCCATATGTAGACTACATATCTCATATTAGTCTCCACATATGCTAGTCGTTATGTATTATTGCAACCCACTCCACAATAATACTAGACTAGGGACATTTGAGAATATCATTATTCTAGGGTTACAATTATGTTTGTTAAGTTACACAGAAACAAAACAACAAACATAATTGCTGGATTAATGCCTTAATTAAATATCATGACTCAATGTGTAAAAGATACAATCATCTCATGATTGGCCTTTTGGGGACAACACTAACATGGCCATGCGTTTTCTAAGTCTCACTCTATTAAGGGGCCCAAAGATATCATTCCCATTACATAGGGGGGACAAATCTCACCTTGATCATACAAATCCATTTGCATGATCTGTGACATACCCAATGACCTCCTTCAGGTTCACTCAGTTACGAGCAACAAAAGGAAGTATCAAAGTATGTGACTCACATGTAGGGAACCTTGGTGGCCTTAGGTCAAAGGATTACATATACCATGATCACTATGAGAATCACTTATCACACTCATATAACAATCCATGTAGTGTTCTCATGGTGGGTCGGTCCAATACATAAGTTCTCCAACTTGTACCCATATGTAGACTACATATCTCATATTTGTCTTTACATATGCTAGTTGTGATGTATTATTGTAACCCGCTCCACAATAATACTGGACTAGGGACATTTGAGAATATCATTATTCTAGGGTTACAATTATGTTTATTACGTTACACAGAAACAAAACAACAAACATAGTTACTGGTGTAATGCCTTAATAAAATATCATGGCTCAATGCACAAAAATACAATTATCTTATGATTGGCTTTTGGGCACAACACTAACATGAAAGACATTCCAGAACCTTCAGATAAAATAAAAATCTTTATCAGAACTTCTTCAATATGAAATTGTGCTAACTTCTTCATGGTATAAGTAATCTTAATGGGGATAAAGTGTACCAACTTTGTTAACATATTAACCACCACCCCTATTCAGTCATGTTGACTTATTGTATTAGGTAACCCAATACAAAAGTCCATGGTGATGGATCCCCATTTTCTTTTCAGGAGGGGTAAACTTTGTAATATTGCCAATGGCTTCTTATGCTTAGCCTTCACCATTTAGCAATTGAGACACTTGGGCACATATTCATATATGCTTCTCTTAAACTTTGGCCACCAAAAATGAGTTTGAAGGTCATGGTAAATCTTATTCGTTTTGAGGTGAATGCTAAGCTTTTTTGTATGTGCCTCTTGCAACACCTATGGCCTTCAATCACTTGGCAGATAGAGTTGGTTACCGTAGTAAAGCCTTCCATCCTTGTACTAAAATTCTTTTAGAACAATTTCATGCCTTTCCCCCTAGAAAATTTCTTTAAGTTTGGGTTCTTGTCATAGGCTTCCTTAATTTTAGCTAGCGAAACCGACTGAATTTCATGGACCAAGACTTGAGCCATTTTCTAGCCCTACAACATTTCATACAAGATGAAGAATTGTTCCACACTAGAACCTTATAAGGTTCTAGCCACTTGATCTTTAGAAGGAATCATGCTAGAATATTTACAGTTCAAGGCAATGGCGAATACGTTGCCCTTACCCACACAGTAATCTATCATCCAACCATAATCCTTTATATACTCAATTTATACTTTTTACCTTATGTTTAGGTCCTTTTGGTTAAACAAATATTTTTGGCTTTTATGCTTTGTAAAGATCTTAAAGGATCTTCCCATAAAAAAGTGTCTTTAGAGCATTAAAGAAGACACTACGGCTGCCAACTCAAGATCAAGGACAAGGTAATTCAGTTCATTTAGCCGTAACTACCTAGACCTATGTGTAGTGACTAGCTTATCCTGTATCAGTACACATCTCAATCTTGACCTAGATGCATCAATATAAATCACAAAATTCTTACGTGTATTTGGTAGGATCAAGATAAGAGTAGAAGTTATCCTTTTCTTAAGCTACTGGAAGCTCTCTTCAAGCTTAGAAGTTTAAATGAAGTTCTGTGCCTTCTTTGTTAAGGCAATCAATGGTGATGATATTATAAAGAACTTTTTAGTAAATCTCTTATAATAACCTGCCAACCCCAAGAAACTTCATATTTCACTTACAATGGTTGGTTTTTTCTAATCCACCACTACCTTTACCTTTTCTTGGTCAACATTGAGTCCTTAAGTGTTTATGATGTGCACGAGAAATGGAATTTCATTTGCCCAGAATTGGCACTTAGATAGTCTTGCATGATATTGCTTATTGTTAAGCACGTGCAAAATTACCTTATAATGCTTTTCATGGTCTTGGGGAGTCTTAGAGTATACTAAGATGTCATTGATTAACACCTTAACAAACTAGTCTTGGTGGGGCCTAAAAGTTTGATTCATGGCATCCATGAAGACTGTTGGAGAGTTTGTCACTCCAAAGGGCATAGCCACATACTCATAATGCCTGCACTTATTCGTGAATGCAATTTTTGCGATATTTTCTTTGCTAACCTTTATCTCAAAATATCTAAATCTTAAGTCTATTTTAGAAAAGACTTTTGCCCCTATGAAACTATCAAATAAGTCATTGATCCTGGGCAATGGGTGTTTATTCTTAATGATTTGTTACATTTAGTTTCCTATAGCCTAAACATAATCTAGGGGTTCTGTCCTTTTCCTTAACAAACAACACTGGGGCTCCCTATAGGGGAACACTTAGCCTTGTAAAGCTTTTCCTAAGTAGGACTTCTAGCTGCTTTTTCACTCATCCATTTTAGGTGCTGACATTCGGTACAAGGGCATAAAAATTTGTTCTGCCTTTGGGTTGTATGTGTGTGGAGAATTTAATGTCCTTTTGGGGAGGTAGCCTTGGAAAATCTACAAGAAATACTTTTATGAATAGATTGGCTACTGAAATTTCCTTAAGATTCTCTTCGACTACAACCTTATTGAGTGAGCAGTATTCTTATTCAATCATAATAGAAATGAACTCCATCAACTTGAGGTGCAAGCTTTTGGCACTACTTTCAAATTGCTAGCACAAGTCACTCTTATCCTTAAGGCATGCTCAAGGATGACCTTATCACTTAGACTTTTGATTTAGGCCTTATACCTTCTTTACCAATCCATCTTAAGGATAACATTATGAAGGATTGAGGTTATAATCCAAAGGCTACACAAAAACCTGTGACCTTTTGACTCTAAACTATACCCCTAAAGCATTTCATTAGTATAAATAATGTTTTTCTAAGTGTTCTAATAAATCTAATTTCATCCATGAAAGTTCTTTGCAAACCTAGCCTAACATCCATGCTCAAAGAAATGACATAAATAGTAGCACTAGTATCAAATAAAATCTTGATACTAATATGTCAGAGACCATGTGCCCTCTTGGATTGTTTTTCTGTATGTTAATTGGTCACACACACCCATATCTAGAGTCATGTCATTAACATTTTTGTGACTGTTTGCATTTAGAGATGAGACCTGGCTTTGAACATGGCTATGTTAGTATCATGTTCGACTACTATTAGGATTTTCTTAAGTTTTTCCTTGAATTTAAAATAGTGAAAGCCCGAAAAGATGAATGGAGGGACAATTAGAGAGTTTAGGATTCATACTAGAAGGCTACAAGAGGTAGTCAAATGATCAACACTGATTAAATAATGCTAGAGTATGGATTTTTTGGATGAGAAGACATTTAGACATAGAGTGTTTGATTTGTAGTTTTGTTTTGTTCTTATTGTGTTTCTTTATCAGGATGATGAGCTAATTTCTTACTGATGCTTAGTATAGGTGAACCATAGGATGATATTGTTTTTATGATTATTTGTGTTTGATTTAATATATTGTTTTCTTGTGATCTATTCTCCATGCTTTATTATTAACGGGTTGGTAGAAGCTAGCCTATTGATTCAATGTCTGATTCGAGCATGTTAAGCTAACCACTTATATGATTGATTGGATCAACGTTGGGTAGAAGGGATTGAATGAAAGTCTAGAGATTGGCCGATGTAAAGCATCTGGACTAGGGTCAAACGTAGTAGTAAGACTTAGAGAACTATTAGTACATTTTGAGGGGTTTCTATTAGGAAGAGATTCTTGTCAATCAACTGGGAACATGGGTTAGTTGTCTTGAGAGAAGAGTTAGCCTAATCTAGGAGTTCTGTTACGGTACAAAATAACTGTATGCTTGTTAAACCAAAGTAAGAGTAGTGTAATTGATTTCTAGGAGATTCAAATGTAGGGATGATATTTTTTGATTGTTGATTTATCTGATTAGTTTCATGTTGCTTTGCTTTATTTTGGTTTGCTTAGTTAGTTTAATTTTCTGCATTAGTTTAGTTCTAGTGGTCATTAATCATAGTCCTTAATTGATTGGCTAAATAGTATAAAGAGGTTGAGTAGCGTAGATAACTCTGTCCCTGTGGAATATGAGCTTGATAATCATTGAACTCTATACTAGATGATAGGTGCACTTGACTTAAAGGTTCCTTATTATTGAAAGCTTGAGTTGAATATTTTTAGTTGTGTAGTTCTAGGGCTATCAAGTTTTTGGTGCCATTGCCTAGAATTATTTGAGATTGCTACTTGAAAGTTTGATTTCTATTAATTTAGCCGTTTATTTTCTTGCAACATTTTTTTTCATATTTTGGTTTCATGTTTATTTACTAATTTCTTGTTCTTTTCTTGTAGAAGAATTTGTACATGAATTGAAGCAACTCAAGTGATGTCAAAAATATTGATCAGAAAATTGAAGGAACTTTTAGGAGACTTCACCTTGTAAGGATCTTTGAGTTACAACAACTACCTTCTAAGTTGGAAAAAGACAGAGAAAATCAATAGTAGTTAATCATGGAAGAGAAGAACCTAGTTTGGACTATGTTTGATTATGGAAAACCATTTCTTGAAGGAATGAATCAAGTATTGTCAAATTGCCTTTCAATGCCAATAGTTTTGAGATTAAATTCAATTTTATGCAGATGCTGCAAAATTGTGTTTAGTTTGATAGCTTGATAGATGAGGATCTGAATCCCATATTGCTATTATCTTGGAGATATATGATGTATTTAGAATTAATGGAGCTAGTGAAGACAATATTTAGTAGAGATTATTTTTGTTCTCATTGGTAGGAAAGGCAAAGTAGTGGTTGACTTCACTTCCAAGAGATTTTATTGCCACTTGGAATGCTTTCACTGAAAAACTTTTGATGAAGTATTTTCGTTTGGCTAAGACTCAAAGCTTCGTAATGATATTTCTACTTTTACTTAGATGGATTGAGGTACACTATATGAGACTTGGGAAAGATTCAAAGATTTGATAAGAAATTGTCCACATCATGGTTTACTGAAGTGGCTACAAATTTAGATATACTGTTTTAAATTATCTTTTTAAGCAGATAATCAATGTAGCAGTTGATAGTACTATGAATAACAAAACTCTAGAGGTAGCTCATGATGTTATTGAGGAGATGGCATTGAATAATTATCAATAGCATTCATCTTCCATAACTAAATCGATTAGAGCAACCTCAGCTTATAGTTGTGATATAGTTACTACATTAGCCAATCAGGTGTGATAGCCAAAGGGCTATCGCGCCCAAAGGACTTCACATGAGTGTGACACTTCCAGTCGAAGCAGACAAGACAAAACCCCGGCAAAAAGAGGACTGCAGCACCCTCAGACAAGCCGGATAGGCGCTACCACTCAGGAAACCCATGGGACCAACTTCGGTTAGAAAGAGTCATCGCCTTTCCAGAAGGTGACCTCGCACTGACCTCACATGGCCAAAACCACCTCCGGATACTCTCTGGGCCACCCTTGGAGTGCGCTCACGAAGTGCCACTTCAGGTACCCAAGCTTGACCTCAGGAAAGCTTAACCGAAGATGCCCTGTACAAACAAGGGACCCCCTCCAGAGGAGCTCACCTCCCCGAACGAGCTCTGTACCCCGAAGGAGTTCAGTCCCCCGAAAAGTTACGTGGGCGTACGATGAAATAGCTGAGGAGTCTTTGACACACCGTACTCGTACAGCCCCCGACACGCCGCCTTCAGACACTCTCTAACACACCATACTCATACTGCCCCCGACACGTTGCCCTCGGACACGCTTCAACACACCGTACTCATACAGCCCCCGACACGCCGCCTTCGAACGACCTGGACTCCTGGCAAGGCGGCCTATGGTCGGCTAGAGGCTCCCCCTCTCCTGAAAGTACAGATCGCATCCGACTGAACACGTGTCATGATCTGGGCAGGCTGTGGCAAACGAACTTCCCCTATAAATATTCGGGAAACGCCCCAGGTAAGGGGATCACCCACTCCAAGGAAGAATCTTTCTGCTCCTTACTTACCCTCTACCTTCAAACACTGACTTGGGCATCAGAGACTCCTCCCCCGGAAAAAACACTCGGGGGAGCTCCTAACCCTTGTTTTTCTGAGTCCTTGTAGTCCTTCTCCCACCTGAGGTTCCTCATCCAGGCGTCCTCGCATCGGAAGTTACTGCTCCAGGCTCTCCATGTTGCACAACGATGATGCCGAAGGCTATCATTTGGCGCCGTCTGTGGGAATCCTTTCCCAGGTCACCGTTGTAGAGACTCAGCGCTGGAAGATAACCGCCCTCTAACAGTGACATTGGGCTTCTTATGAGACTTCCAGAGCTTCATCGTCGCTGAAATGACTCAGTAGCTTGACTAGAGGTGGCCCCGGCCTCCTTCAGTCCAAAGGACCTCCCTATCGGCAACGTGCCTGGGGAGAAGCTTGAGGTCCACCCACTAGAATTCCAGGAGTGAAGACTCTCTCGATGCATCTTCTATGGGGGACGTGCCCCCTAGGGTGCGACCCACCAGAGAAAGAGCCCCAAAAGAAACTAGGGCATCTTGTCGGCGGAGTCCATCCCCGTACCGAAGGTCCCAGTCTTCTTTTAGCCGAAGTTACTGTCCGAGAAGGAGAAGACGTTCGCCATTGCCGGTGACCACTAGGCAGCAAAAGGATGCTAACACGACTACCCTCATGGAGAACATCCTTGGAAGATTGGAAAAGGTTGAGAGGCAGATCTCCCGAAAACCAGTCTGGTCAAGTTTGTCCGAGCCTTATACCGGAGAAGAGTCACCCTTTGTTTGGGAAGTGGTGGAGGCGCCCATGCCACCAGCCTTGTCACCAGAATGAGGTTGGATGAAGGCCCCAAAAACAAAGGGGTAAAAGGCTGATGACGTTCACTCCCCTGAACGCCACGAGGGCCAGCATTCTCAAGGCTTTAGAGAGGCAAGGGACTACAATTCCAAGGCCAAAGGCCATGACTTCGGAAAATAAGAAGAACATGAAAAAGTTCCGCCAATTCCACCGAGATCATGGCCATGACACTGAAGACTGCTTCCAGCTAAGGAAGTACATCAAGTCTCTGATAAAGCAGGGCCAACTTCACCGGTACTTGCGGATGCCTTCTCCAAAAGGAAGAAAGAAAGAACAAAGAAGGGGGGACGAGGAGGACTATGATTCCAACAGACGTCGGGACCGAAGTCCTCGAAAGAATCCGCCGCCATCAGTAGGGGTCATCCAAACCATCACTACAGGGATACCCTCAGCTGAAAGGAAAAGGAAGAAAAGAGAAATCTTCGTGATGGAGTATGAAAACTCGCCGAACAGGCTTGTTTGCAGGGACGGGTCTACAGTGAAGTTCCCCCACGATGACCCATTCCTTGTCATGGCAAGGATAGGGAGTTGGGATGTCAAAAGAGTACTCCTGGATGACGGCTCTAACACCGACGTCATCTTCTTGCACCTACTACCTAAATTAGGCATTTCAAAAGGTGACCTCAACACAGTCAATTCCCCCACCTTTAGGCTTGGGCCATCCGAGCTCCCAGTCCTCGGATACATCGATCTGCCCCTAGTGCTGAAAGGGACCTTGCCTCAAAGTCAGGAGGAACTGTTCACCTCTGTTATGACCAGATTCATTGTCATTGATGTTCCCTCATCATACAACGCCATCCTCGGAAGGCAAACTCAAGGCAATCTCCACATCCGCCCAGATGTAAAGTACTTAACAGTCACCTTCACAATTAAAGAAGGAGATGCAGAGATCTTCATTGACCAAACCGAAGTTAGGAGGGTCTTCACCAAAGTTAGACAAAGCCTGGAAAAGGTCCAAGTACAAACTTCGGCTACTGAAAGAGCAGTCATGACAAGCGAAGAAACGGCAAGGGAGGGAATAAAAGAGTTGGAAAAAGTAGAAACAGAAGATGTAAAGCTGATCCCCGGTCGGAACACTCGAGTGGGGAAAAAATTGGCCAAAGGTGACAAAGATAGGCTTGTATCTTTCTTGTTAATGAGAAAAAATCTATTCGCCTACTCTCCGAAAGACATGCCTGGGGTCGACCTTAGCATAATCCACTATAGTCTCAAAGTACGCTCCGACGCTAGGCCGGTTCGGCAAAAAAAATAGAACCTATCAGCTCATAAGAACTCATTCGTTAAAGCCGAGGTTAAGCGCCTGATTGAGGCATGAGTAATAAGAGAAGTTAAATACCCCGAATGGCTCAGCACATGGTTATCGCCATAAAAGAAGGAAGTGAAAAGCTCAGAATGTGCATCGATTTTCGGAACCTGAATGATGTTTGTCCAAAGGACTCCTACCCTTTGCCAGCCATAGACCAGTTAGTGGATTCAACCGCCGAGTACGGTTTCCTCAGTTTCTTCGATGCCTTCAGCGGGTATCATCAAATTCGGATGGACCCCGAAGATGAAGAAAAAACTGCCTTCATCACCGAAGTTGGTACTTACTGCTACGTCAGAATGTCCTTCGGGCTTAAAAATGTAGGGGCTACCTATCAGAGGTTGATGAATAAAGTGTTCGAATTTCAGATCGGGCGGAACATGGAGGCGTATGTTGATGACATGATAGTTAAGAGCAGAATGCCTAGTAATCATATCATCGACTTAGGAGAAACTTTCCAACGACTTCGGGAGTTTGGCATTCGCCTTAATCCCGAGAAGTGTGTATTTGGAGTGTGCGCTGGTAAGTTCCTCGGGTTTATGGTGTTAGAAAGGGGAATAGACCCCAACCCCGAAAAGGTCAGAGCCCTGCTAGGTTTCCGAACACCTACAACCGCTAAAGATATACAAAGGCTTACCGGAAGAATCACTTCCCTTAGTAGATTCATTTCCAGGTACGGCGATCGATGTCGACCATTCTTCAAGGTGCTTACCAAAGCACCTAAAAGCGAAGGCAACTCCGGAATCGAGGAGCACCCTTGGAACCCAGAATGTCAGAAAGCTTGGGATGTGCTTAAAAGGTACCTAACCCGTCTGCCAACACTTCGACAACAACGAGAAAGAGAACCTCTCATCCTCTACCTCGCAGTCACCGAAAAAGCTGTGAGTTCAGTCCTAGTGAAAGAAGAAGGTGGGAGGCAGTGGCCAGTATATTATGTAAGCAAGTCCCTGCACGGCACCGAGGTCAAGTACCCATTGCTCCAAAAAGCCATTTATGCCTTAGTGCTCGCGGGTAGGAGGCTACGGTCTTACTTCCAAGGACACGCCATCATTGTCCGAAGCAACCTACCTCCACGTGACATAATGAAAAAGGTAGAGCATTCGGGAAGGCTACCAAAATGGTGTATCAAGCTCGGAGAATATGACATGACTTACGAGCCAGGAAGGGCAATAAAAGTCCAAGCATTGGCAGATTTCATCGTCGAAATTCTAGAAATTGAGGATGCTGAAGCTACCTCGGAAGATCTGATAAGGGTTGAACCAGAGTGGAAACTTTTTGTCGATGGAGCCGCAGGCGCCGAACACCATGGCGTTGGAGTGGTTCTTCGAGGGCCCGAAGGTATGGAAGCCACCAAAGCCATCAAATTCAGTTTTGATGTCACTAATAACATCGCCGAATATGAGGCCTTCATAGTGGGACTAAAACTGGCCAGAAAAGTTGGTGTAAAAAGCCTTACGGCCCACAATGACTCACAGCTAATAGTCTGGCAAATGAAAGGAGATTACACTGCAAAAGATTTAACATTGGCAAAGTATCATGACCTCGTCAAGAAGCTCATTAAAGAGTTTGACTTGATACAAATAGAAAACGTGCCTCGAAGAGATAATGCTCAAGCTGATACCTTGGCCAAATCCAAGGAACCCACCAAGGTGCTAAAACAACCCAGCACAGAATTAATGTGCATAGCAACCTCGGGAGAAGGATGGCAAGATTCCATCGAGAAATATCTAGCAACTTTGACACTCCCCGAAGACCTCACTGAGGCCACAAAAGTGCGAAAATGCTCTAGGAGATACTTCCTCATCGGGGATGAACTATACAGACAAGGGTATGCAAGTCCCTTACATAGGTGCATAAGTAAAAAGGATGTCAGAACAGTCCTCTAAGAAGTTCATGGGGGGGCCTGTGGTTCCCACATAGGAATAGACGCCTTCGTCGAAGTACTACTTCGTCAAGGTTACTTTTGGCCTACCCTAAGAAAGGATGCAAGGCAGTTGCAAAGACACGCCAACATCCAGAAGTTACCCTCGGAAAAAATAACTTAAGCAAATTATCCTTGCCCCTTCATCGTTTGGGGTATTGACCTTATTGGACCCCTCCCAAGCACCCTCGGTGGGGTGAAGTTCTGCATAGTTACAGTGGACTACTTCACTAAGTGGATCGAAGCAGAGCCTTTGGCATTGATCTCAGTGAAGGATACCCAAAAGTTCGTTCGGAAGAACATCATATGCCGATTTGGCATACCAAGAGTAATAGTGACCGACAATGGTACCCAGTTTACCGACAAGGGGTTATGAGAATTTGTGGCTAACCTCGGTGTAAAACTACATTTCGCGCCGGTAGCTCATCCTCAAAGTAATGGGCAAGTCGAGGTGTCCAATAGGACAATAAAAGATGGCTTGAAAAAGAGGCTAAAGGAGGCAAAGGGCAAATGGCCAGGGGAGCTCACAAGTGTACTATGGAGCTATCGCACAACTCCCAGAAGGGCGACTGGAGAAACTCCTTTCTTGCTCGTGTTTGGGATAGAAGCCATTATTCCTATTGAGGTCATACAGCCTTCAGTAAGAATATAGGTGTTCGACGAAGGAAGAAATAACCTTGGCTTGAGGGCAAAACTAGACCTCGCCGAAGAACACCGGGAAATGGCTAAACTCAGGAGGAAGGCTTTCCAACAAAGGGTAGCCGATGCTACTAACTTGCAAGTAAAGAAAAAAGAAATCAAGAAGGGGGACCTCGTCCTCCGAAAGGCCGAATTTGAGCTGTGGAGGCCATCAGATGGGGTACTTCGGGCAAACTAGGGCAGACCTTATCTGGTCCTCGATGAAATCCGCCCAGGGGTCTACAAATTAGGTGATGCCGAGGGAGTAGAGTTGAAAAACACTTGGCATTCAGATTCCTTGAAAAAATTCTACACTTAGACATTTTTTCTGAAGAAAAGCTTGTGATTACTCCTCCCTGAAATCACCAGTAAACACGTGGTTTATAGACTGAATATGGTCACCTTGCTAAAATGGGCTACTAGCACATTGACATTTTTCTGAAGGTGCTAGTTCCTTAGCAAAGCCTAAAACTCGACAGAATATGTTTGCAAAAGTTGAGATAGTCCACATATTGGGAAAATCTCGCTAAAGGAAGAACAGTACAAAGTTTCCCGAAGGCTTGGTTTCGGACATGGATGTTTGCCGAAAATATGCACATAGAATTGTACAAACTTCTGAAGAGTCGTGATCGAAGGAAAGAATGGGAACTAAGAAAAAAATTTTCATTCATAGTTCTGAGGCAACATTACAAGAGAGCAGATTACAAGAAAAAGAAAGAAGAAAAAACCTATTGCTGAGCCGGAGCGTTCGGTACCTCCTCGGCATTGGTATCCTTCTCTTGGATAGGAGCATCCGAAGGCGCGGACGCAACAGGAGGGAGGTTGAGGAACTCCAGGTTCGACCACGTCCACCTGGGCTCATTGGGAAAATCCAAAGCAGCCAAGAAGGAGAGGTTGAGTTTAGGGTGCCGAGAAAGGACTTGATGCTGCGCCAAACAGAAACCGTCTTGATAAGACACTTTCATCATCTGGTCGGACTGGTCCTTCTCGGCACTCAAAGTTGACAATTCAGCTGTAAGCTCAGTAACCTCCCTCTCGAGTTTCTTCTTTTTCTTTTTCTTGGCCTCGTTCTTCAACGAATCGACCTCGGCTTGGAGATCGGCGTTCAAAGTAAGTGCCTTAGCAAGGTTCTCAGTGTCTTCTACCTTTTCCTTCTGAAGGGTTTCATTCTCCGAAGAGAGAGTAGCACACTTTGCGCCGAGGTCCTCAACCTTGGCCGAAAAATCAAGAAGGAGTTCCTTCTTGCTCTATCGAAGCTCGGTCCGAAGATTCTCCACGTCCTCCTTCGCAATCTTGTTCAGTTCATCGTACTTGAGGACGTATTTGGTGAAAAAAATTCCTTTGACCTCCTCAGAGAATTCTCGGACCAAGAACGAGCCTCAGTCTGCTTTGCCGCCCATGCTCAGAAATATCCGCCGTACGCCAGGAGCTGCAAAAAAGAAAGCCTCGAGTAAGGGTTAGAAGACAATGAAAACTCAGAAGAAAATTTTTCTAAGTCCCCAAAGAAGAAAAGAAGAAATCTACCTGGGCGCCGTGTTCGCTCATCCTCGCCGCGAGGATTTTCTCGTTCGGGCATTCGGCGATGAGCGACTGGAAGGTGGTGTTCGTCATCACTCCCTTTGCCATCTGGGGAGCTATCAACTGGCTGTCCTAGGAGAACAAATTCATGTCCTCCGTGAAAGACCAGAAGGGCTCCCTCGGTACTTTGTCCTTCAGGACATGGCTATCTTGAAGGGCCCTCTTTCGGGCATGAGCTTCCACCCAGGGAGCAGGTGTCGCATCCTCTGCAAGTTCACGCTGAAGTTCCGTCAGTACGTTATCCCTTAGCCATTCATCTATAAGATCGTAGATACCAAAAACACTAAGATTCATAGAGGAACGGCTAAGGAACAAACCTAGTGGAACCTCGGTGATGACATCCTCGGCCTCGCCCACTTCACGGACTTCACCGGGAATGTTCTTGCCTTTCATTCTCCTACTCTCCTCGAACTTTTGAGCCGAAGTCCTTTCGACCGAAGTCTTAGTTGTAACATCCAGACTCAAAGTTGTCTCGAGGATGGCAGAATCTGAAGATGGATCGGCGTGGGCAGGAGATTGGGCAGGCGACTGATCCTGCACTTCGACGACGTCTTCCGGGGTAGGGGGAAGGACATCTGCCTTGGCGTTCTTTGGCTTGGACGACCCCTCGGAAGTCTTCTTCCTCTTCGCAGGTGCCTTCCTCCGCGTCTACTCCCCTTTCTCAGCCTGGCCGAGAAAAAGGGACTTGTAAAACTCCGCGGATTGATCGCCCATCTTTGCAAAAGGAAAAAACGTCAGTGTAAGTCCAAAAGGAATACAGGTAGCAAAAACTGGAAGATAACTTACTCTCGGCAAAAGCCTCATACGAGATCTTGGCCCGAAGAAGCATCACCAACCATGCCTTCTTCCTCGGGAGAACAGGCACGGGCAGGTTCAAGTCGAAGTTGTGCTCATGGATTACCCCCAGTTCCCGAAGGACCTCTTCGGACATAAGGTCCCACTTAATAAGAAAGGGTTATAAGGAGCACGGAGGGACCTCGGGGTCCCAGTCCGCAAACGCTCGGATGCGTTTGTCGAACTCATCAAACTCCGCTGCCAACCTCGAGGTCAGCAACTTCCGAGAGCCAACAACGTCAGTCTTCAACACCCCCGAAGCCCATCTAGTAGGAATGTAGCTCCATCTCTTGGGAACTGACAGGGAGAAGAAGTTTTTCTGCCACCCCCTCCAGCTATCCTTCGTGCCGAAGGTGAAAGTGAACTTCTTGCTCCCGAATCCTCGGGGAAGCAAGAAGTAGAAGCCACCATTCGGCACCGGGTGGAGTTTATAGTATTGCATGAAGAAAAGAAAGTGCGGGCTTTATCATAAAAAATCCACACATGCAAAGAAAGGCATTGAAATAAGAATAAGAGTTCGGGGGAAGCTGGTTCACGGCAATCCCGTGAAACCTGCAGAATTCACACACCATTCGCAGGGGAGGATACCGAAGACCCGCCTTCAGTTGGGCTCGGTAAACAATGATCTCATCAGAATGGGGCATGTAACCGTACGTGACCAAGGTGGGTAACCTCGGGACGGCATAAGTAAGGAGATAGAATTTTGCTACCCACTTCGTCATTTTCTCCGAAGTAGTGCAGCATGGATGAGACTCAAGGGGGAGAAAGCTCTCGGGAATAGGACGGACGGTCATCAGTGGAGCAGGGTTCGACATTTCTCAAAGAGAAGAAAGGTAACCTTTGGAAAACTAAAAAAAAAGGAGAGAACCGAAGGACTCCGAAAAAACAAAACTACGGAACAAGCGACTTCGGAAGGAAGAAAGAACTTTGGAAAGAAAGACCCACTGAAAGTTTTGCCAAAATCTAGATTCCTGGACACCGTCGTGAAGGGTTGCCGGAAATCCCTCCACCACTAGAACCGTCGCCGGAAGGAGAAAGAAGACAAGAGAGAGTTCTAGAGCAAACAAAAGCAAAGGAAAAGAGTGTGAAGGTCTGAGGCAAGAGGTGTTTATATAGGGCGAAGGGGGCAGGCGAAACGTCATCATTATTGCTCCTCGAAGGTGAAGAGACGCAATTAATGTAACCGACGTAACCATTCGCCACCCATCAGCAGCCACGTGTAAGCCAACGCGGGAAACGAGGGCACAACCCTGACAACTGGTAGACCTATATAACCCTACCCAAAGTAACGCACCCGTATACAAAGGAAGACTAAACAGTTCACTGACAAAAAAGTCAGTAGAAGTACGCGGCCCAGACAGTGACCTCGGCGGAAGAGCCAGGGACACCATTCAAACACCAGGGGAACTACCCCGGTAGAGCACCTTACTTCGCCATGGTTCCCTCGTGGGGAGAAGGAGGCTCCGAATGGAAACCAATCATGGCAATAAGACCAAGCTCGCTCGCCACAAGAAAGGCTCCCGGAACTCCCCAAACTGAAGGAACGTCTACGGTTTTTCTAAGGGGGGCATGTAATAGCCAAAGGGCTATCACGCCTGAAGGACTTCACATGAGCGCGGCACTTCCTGTTGAAGCATACACAAAAAAACCATGGCAAAGAGAGAACTACAGCACCCTCGGACAAGCCAGATAGGCGCTACCACTTAGGAAACCCATGGGACCAACTTCGGTCAGAAGGAGTCATCGCCTTTCCCGAAGGTGACCTTGCGCCGACCTCACATGGCCAAAACCACCTCCGGATACTCTCTGGGCCACATTCGGAGCGCGCTCACGAAGTGCCACATCAGATACCCAAGCATGACCTTAGGAAAGCTCAACCGAAGGTGCCCCGTACAAACAATGGACCTCCCTCCAGAGGAGCTCACCTCCCTGTACGGGCTCTGTACCCCGAAGGAGTTCGATCCCCCGAAAAGGTCATGCGGGCATATGACGAAATAGCTGAGGAGTCTCTGACACACCGTACTCGTACAGCCCCCGACACGCCGCCTTCGGACACGCTCTAACACACCGTATGTTAGTGTTGTACCCAAAAGCCAATCATGAGATGATTGTATTTTTGCACATTGAGTCATGATATTTTATTTAGCCATTAATCCAGCAATTTTGTTTGTTGTTTTGTTTCTGCGTAACGTAATAAACATAATTGTAACCCTAGAATAATGATATTCTTAAACGTCCCTAGTCTAGTATTATTGTGGAGCGGGTTGCAATAATACATAATGACTAGCATATGTGGAGACTAATATGAGATATGTAGTCTACATATGGGTACAAGTTGGATAACTTGTGTACTGGACCGACCCACCATGAGAACACTTCATGGATCGTTATATGAGTGTCATAAGTGATTCTCAAAGTGATCATGGTATATGTAGTCCTTCGACCTAAGATCATCAAGGTTCCCTACATGTGAGTCCAATACTTTGATACTTCCCTTTGTTGCTCGTAACTGAGTGAACTTGAAGGAGGTCATTGGGTATGTCACATATCATGCGGAGGGATTTGTATGATCAAGATGGGATTTGTCCCTCCTATGTAACGGGAGTGATATCTTCGGGCCCCTTGATAGAGTGAGACTTAGAAAATGCATGGCCATGCTCGGATGAGTTGATATACGATATCAATGTCATCAGCTTAAGTTAGTCTACTCGGTAATCAAGAAACGAAAGATTGGGCTATACGAGAGTGACACATTCCATATCTCGTGCTTAGTCTTGATATCTTGGACAAAGGGACAATGGCATATATCGGTGATGATAACAAAGGTTTAGTCGAATCACCGACTATCTTGTCACTTGGGTAGCAATGATGTGTTGCTAGACACCGCTCATTGCTTATGATCATAAATGTGATTTATGATCATTGCCAACGTGGCAAGAGCCTATTGGGTCGCACACATAGAGCTATTTGGATCATTATGGTGCATGGGCTAATTATTTGGGTTATGGTTTCACTTTAATTTTGTATTAATAATGGGCCAAGGAGTTGAGCCATTATTAAGCCCGAAATTAAATCCTAATTGGATTAGGGTTTTGAAACCCATTAGGCCTGGAAGTTGAGTCTCACTATAAATACAACTTTTAAGTGAGAAAGTCGCAGGTCTCCTTGCCCTAGCCTCCCAAAAGGACAGTCGCACTCTTCTCTTGCAATTCCTTGTAGGATGCAAGCTAGCATTGCGAGCGCAAGAGAAACGCATCTGCCGGGACGTGGTGGAAGCGTGGTGATCCCGAGAGGCTCGTGTGGATACCATAGAGAGCTTGAACACGTCAACTGTTCAGGTTTTGTGATTCGACTCTACAGTTGAGTGAGAGATCTCAACCGAAAATTAGGTATGAAAATTTTCAAACACCCGGTTTACCCCGTTTCACTTGGATCCTGGAGGGTTTCGGTTAAATTCCGCTGCGCTGTTTGGCTCCCGAAACCCAACACCATACTCGTATGGCCCTCGACACGCTGCCCTCGGACATGCTCCGACACACCGTAATTGTACAGCCCCCGACATGCCGCCCTCGCACGACCTGGACTCCTGGCAAGGTGGCCTGTGGTCGGCTAGAGGCTCCCCTTATCCCGAAAGCACGGATCGCATTCGACCGAACATGTGTCACGATTTGGGCAAGCTGTGGCAAACAAACTTCCCCTATAAATATTCGGGAAACGCCCCAGGTAAGGGGATCGCCTACTCCAAGGAAGAATTTTTCTGCTCCTTACTTACCCTCTACCTTCAAACACTAACTTGGGTGTTTACTTGTAAATTCTGTTTTGGCCACATAAGGTTGTTAAAATAAAGGGAATGTAATTCCTATGTGTAATGGACATACATGGGATAGACTTGGAGGGCTTTTCCCTTGTGAATGAAGTGTTTGCATGGTTTGGAAAAATTGTATGGGCAAAATGGTCCAAAAGTTGCCAGAATTTTGACTCTGGACCTAAAGTTTAATATCTCCCTGTGTAGGATGAATCTTGGTATGAACGTTTGACCACACCTAGAGGACATATAGAGGGTTAACTGGGATTTTGAATTTCTGGATTTAGAGCCTTGTAGCCAAAGATATGACATTGCAAATTTGGCTGAGTTACTGTTCATTTGGTCAGAATTTTGTAACCAGCTTAAAAAATCCATAACTTGCTCCATAGGTGGGCCATTGATGTAAAAAAAAATTTCTTGATTTTCTCGAAGTCTCTACTTGATAATGGAGCAAGGAAATTATGGTGGTATGTGGCTAGAATGATACATTTTATTATTGGAAGTTACAGGTGCAGTAGCTGGTCACTAGAACTTAACAAGATTGCCTAATGTGTGGAAGCCAAAACTAAGACTTGTGCTAGTGTTTTCCTTCTTAGCTGCCATAGTGTACATAAATGTAAAGATGTGTGTTATGGTTAGACCAATATGCATGTATTTACATATATGCATGTATTTACATAATGCTCAAGAGGGTCACTTGAGTATATATACTAGGGGTGTTGTTTTGATGACCTACAGGACACACCAAACCTGGGAGTTTAAGTGCACAATTTTGGCACCATAACCGAACTACCCTAGAGTGGATAACAAAATTCCCTGGATGTCATGGTATCAACCATTTTTAGGAGGTGAACGATCGGCAGTGGTACTCAGAGCTGTGATCATCTGTGTAGGTGTAGCAGGTTCCTTAATAACCTCAACCATGGTACTCGGCCCCACAACCATGGGATCTACCCTGGTCCCTCAGACCTCCTCGGGAGCAATAGTAATCTCAGCAACTTTTTGCTTGATTCTTTCTCTAGCAATAGCATCAACTAGCTCCACTTTGTTGTCTACGACCTTCTCAGCTATCTCTTGAGATTCTCTAATAGTTGCTACTATGACCGTAGTGGCCTCATTTGCCTCCATAGTGACCTACAGAGCATCATCATTAATATCACCCTGGCCATCCATGCTTGAGAGAACTCTAAAATAGTTAGTTGAGTCATCACTATCCTAGGAGAAAGATTGGTGAATGTGTCCTAATGTACCGGCGTCATCAAATCGGGGAAAGTACAGTCACATAATCTCCTCCAAACCCACAGTCTTTGCCTCAACAACAGAAAGATGGAAACTAACAGCCAGCATCTGCTCAAACATGAACTTGAGGTGATTAGGGATAAGCTACTGCCTCTGATAAATATCTAACAATGTGAGCAATCAAGTACTAATAGAAGTATAGGTAGCTTGTGTCTTAGTAGCATCTCTTTCCTTCTCTAGGATCTCCTTTTGAGACCTTAGTATAAAACTCGCTAAGCTTTCGGGGAGAATGGTCTTCTTTAGCAATCTCATAGACTTGAACAAATCCAAGTTGGCCTACCCAAGCCTTACTACCTCTATAATATGCCTCGCTTGAGGGAGTGACTCAAGAATCTTATCCAAGCTCATCACCAATGATCCAACACATATGGCCCTAGTCTTCTCAGGACAGGCCGTATCTCTCACCTAGTAAGGGAAAGCAATGCCCAGTTGGTAGTGCACTTGGCAACTAATGCAATAGAGGTAGAGTAAATTTGTCTTGGTTATTATGCCCATTCTTCCTCCGTCCAGCAATCGATCGGGTGATGAGATAGTGCACATAATGGATTGTGGTCGATCTCAAGCTGGATGCACATAATGGACTAGGGTCGATCTCAAGCTCAATTCCTTGGTTAATTGGGTTGCTAGACAGCTACATCAATGGTGATCTCACGCCAGAACTCATGTAGTTCCCCTTTATTTATAATGTGAAATCAGTATATTCACTTGCGGAATAGTGAATACCAAAAAAAACATATGAAAGAGATAATTAGCAAAATAATTTATCAAATTTTGCTACATTAATTCATGTGAGAACTTTTTTTTATTTTATTTATTAAATATATT
Organism: Aquilaria sinensis; assembly: GCA_005392925.1. NCBI lineage: Eukaryota > Viridiplantae > Streptophyta > Magnoliopsida > Malvales > Thymelaeaceae > Aquilaria > Aquilaria sinensis. The sequence continues at coordinate 88,703 of SMDT01000463.1, forward strand.
ATTTCTTGTACCCCTAAAATATGTGTGGGCCAATTGGTTTGAAATTAAGTATTTGTTTTATTTTTTGAAAAATATTTAAAATTATAATTAACGTATTATTATGCATTATTCTTGCAAATATTTAGTGATACCTAAAGTATCAATTTATTTTAAGTTTATACTTTAAATATTTAGTGATACCAAAAGTCACATATCAAGCCTCTGTGCTCATTAGAATCGATATACTCCTAGAAGTACTGGTGCCACCCTAGCTCATCCAGACTCATCTTAGATCTCCTTTTTCCTAAATGGAACTTTACTGCATCCGATCGGGTCTAGCTCCTCTCTCCCAAATGGAACTTCAGTACATCTAGTTGGGTCCAGTTGATGTTTGTCATGTCAAAATCAAGCATGCCTAAGAATTGTAGATTAAGCTCTCTATATGTGGGCTCTTGGCAATCAAAGATGAAAAAACTATTAGTGTTGTGGGAAAAGCCAATCTTGAGATGATTGTATTCTGGACATTGAGCCATGACCTTTTATTAAGAGATTAATCTAGTAATTGTGTTTGTTATATTTTTTTTGCGTGACATAGTTACACATAATTATAATCCTAGAATAATAGTATTCTTAAACGTCTTTGCTCTAGTATTATTATGGAGTGGGTTACAATAATACATAAAGAGTAGCATGTGTGAAGACTAATATGAGATATGTAGTCTACATATGGGTACAAGTTGGAGAACTTGTGTACTGGACTGACCACTATGAGAACACTACATGGATCGTTATATAAGTGTCATAAGTGATTCTCATAGTGATCATGGTATATGTAGTCCTTTGACCTAAGGTCATTAAGGTTCCCTACAAGTGAGTCACATACTTTGATACCTCCTTTTGTTGCTCGTTGATAGCTGAGGTACCGATCACCCTCCGAACCTACAGGCTCAGAGAAAACACCAACCACGGAAGAGAAATCACTTACCACGAAAGGAAGGGTGTTCGGCCTCCCGAAGTCCAGCCTCGGCATTTCTCCATTCCTGGAAACGGTAGTGCCAACCTCGAGGGGACGAGTAAGCCATCCTCGGAAGTAAGGGTGCCTCCGAGAAAGGTTACCCTCGGGAAATATACCCTTGCAATGCTAAAGCGACCACGGAGGACAAATTCCCCGAAGGGGTCTCCCCTACCAAAAGAGGACCTCGGGAATACGACATAAGCATTTAAGGAGCCTCTGACACATCCCCGATAATCCACCCCGGGCATGCCCTGACACGCCATTTGCGGGGACACTCTAGCACGTCACTTTCAGGTTGACTAGAGTCCTAGCCTAGAGGCCCATGTCCTGCAATAAGTCCCCTGTTGCCCAAAAGACGTGGAACGCATCCCGCCAAACATGTGTCACGATCTGGGCCGGCCACACGAGAAGGACTATTACTATTCGCCCCTCTATAAGTACTCGGTAATTATTCCAGGTAAGAGGAGGAGGACATTATTTGAGACAATATACTTTTTTGCTCTTTATCATCTCATTACCTCCAAAAATACTCACTTGGTCGTCGGAGGGTCCTCCCCGGAAAAACACTCCGGGGACCTCCTAACCCTTACTCTCTATGATTTCCAGGTGATCCACGTAGAGCACTATTCTTTCGGACTCATTTGTACTATCAGAAGTTCCTGTCACAATCACCATGACACACACTGAAGATGCTGAAAGGCATCACTTGGTGCCGTCTGTGGGAACCCTTTCCCATGTTGCTGTCGTAGAGACTTGGTGGTCAAAGGACAAAGGGATTCCCAAGTCCCCCTCTGCGCCCGAGGCTCAGCCGGCGACCGCTACGCCTGTGGCAGAGACTTTTGTGCCGGAGGACGACCGTCCTGTAACGGTGACAATGGGTTTCCTGCGAGATTTCCATTGCTCCATCATCACGGAAATGACCCAACAGCTTGATCAGAGGTTGCCCCAACCTCCTCTGGTCCGAAGGGCCTAGCCCCCCACTGCTCGGGGGGAAAGGGGTTCGAGGTCCACCCACCGAAGTTCAGGGAGTAGGGACTCCCTTGATGCCTCCTCAACAGACAACGAACCTGTTGAAATAAGGCCTACCAGGAGGGGAACCCCAAATGAGACTAGGGCCTCCTGCCAATGGAGCGCGTCCCCCTACCGAAGGTCCCCGTCTCCTCCCCGCCGAAGTCGCTCCCCAAGGAGAGGGAGGAATTCGCCATTACCGGTGAACACACGACAGCAGGGAGAGATCAACACAGCTGTCCTAATGGAAAAAATCCTGGGAAGATTGGAGAAGGTCGAGAGACAAATCTCCCGAAAGCCGGTCTGGTCCAGATTGTCTGATTCTTACGCCGGAGAAGAGTCACCCTTCGTATGTGAGGTAGTAAAGGCACCCATGCCCAGCGATTTTAGGGTACCTTGCCTAGAAACATACGACGGACGAAGTGACCCTTAGGCGCACCTGACTAAGTACAAACGAAGCATGGTACTCCATGGCGCGGATGACCCTACGCTCTGTAAGTGCTTCGAAGTAATACTTTCGGGTCCAGCAATGGCATGGTATAACTCTCTAGCCCATGGGAGTTTGCTAAGCTTCCATAAGCTATCCGTTGCCTTCACTCAGCAGTTCATCGGTAGCAGGCCCACGGCCAAAATGCCAATACAAATGTTCGAGATCGCTCAACGAGGAGGGGAGACCATTCGCGATTACGTGGAGAGGTTTAACCGAGAAGTGCTGAGCGTGCCAGACTTTCGCCCAGAAATTCGCATCCTCGTGATGGTTAGAGGACTTCGGAGGGATTCCCAACTGTTTTATGAGTTTTCCAAAGACCCCCCAGAAACTTTGGGGGAGTTCTATAGAAGGGCCGAACAACACATGACGCCCGAACAGCTCAGGAAGGGAGGACCCAAAGGAGAACACGCTCGCGCAGAAGGGCCCGGCCATCAGCCACGACATCAAAATGACGGAGAAAGGCCCCGAAGGCAGAGGGGAAAAAGGCCAATGACATTCACCCCGTTGAACGCCCCAAGAGCTAGCATCCTTATGGCGCTAGAAAGGCAAGGAACTACAGTCCTAAGACCAAAAGCCATGAGCTCGGAAAACAAAAGAAATATGAAGAAATTCTGTCAGTTTCACCGGGACCATGGCCATGACACTTAAGATTGCTTCCAGCTGAAGAAATATATTGAGTCCCTGATCAAACAGGGTCAACTCCGTTGGTACTTGCGGATGCCTTCCCCAAAAGGAAGAAAGGAAGAGCAGAGAAGAGGGGACGACGAAGAGTATGATTCGGACAGACGTCGGGAAAGAAGCCCTTGAAAGAACTTGCCACCATCAGTAGGGGTTATCCAAACCATCACCACTGGCATACCCTCAGTAGAGAGAAAAAGGAAGATAAGAGAGATATCCGTAATGGAGTACGGGAACTCCCCAAGAAGACTCACTCGTAGAGATGGGTCTATAGTAAAATTCCCCCACGACGATCCACTCCTTGTCATGGCAACGATAGGAAACTGGGACGTCAAAAGGGTAATCCTCGATGACGGCTCAAACACTGATGTCATCTTTTCCCATCTGCTGCTAAAGCTAGGCACTCCAAGGGGCGACCTCAGCCCAGTCAGCTCCCCCACCTTCGGCGTCGGACCCTCCGAACTTCTGGTCCTTGGGTACGTGGACCTGCCTTTGATGCTAAAAGGGGTTTCCCCCATAGCCAGGAAGAGTTAATGGCCTCCATTAAGACAAGATTTATTGTCATTGATGTACCATTGGCCTACATTGCTATCGTTGGAAGGCAGACTCAGGGAAACTTCCATATTCGCCTAGACATAAAGTACCTAACGGTCACCTTCGCCACCAAAGATGGAGATGCAGAGATCTTCATTGACCAAGCCAAAGTCAGAAAGGTCTTCACAAGGGCCAGGCAAAGCCTAGCGAAGATCCAAGTGTAGACTTCGGGGAAAGAGAAAACTATCTCGAACGGTGAGGAAACAATGGAGGGGAAAACTGAAAGCCTCGGAAAAGTAGAAACAGAGGATGTAGAGTTGATCCCTGGCCGAAACACCCGAATGGGGAAAAAACTGGCCGAGGATGACAAAAAGCGGCTTGTGTCCTTCTTATGCATGAAGAAAGATCTATTTGCCTACTCGCCGAAAGATATGCCCGGGGTCGATCCCAGCATAAACCACCACAATCTTAGAGTGCAACCGAACGCTAGACTAGTTTGGAAAAAAAAACAAAGTCTATCGGCTCATAAGAATTGCTTTATTAAAGCCGAAGTTAGTCACCTCATTGAGGCCGGGGTAATAAGAGAAGTGGAACACCCCGAATGGCTCAGCAATGTCGTCATCGCCACAAAGGAAGGAAGTGAAAAGCTCCAAATGTGCATTGACTTCTGAAATTTGAATGACGCTTGCCCAAAAGATTCTTACCCTTTACCAGCCATAGATCAACTGGTAGATGCAACCGCCGAATACGGGCTTCTTAGCTTCCTCGACGCCTTAAATGGATATCATCAGATTTGGATGAATCTCGAAGACAAAGAAAAAACAGCCTTCATCATGGAGATAGGCACCTACTGCTACGTCAGAATGCCCTTCGGGCTAAAAAATGCAGGGGCTACCTATCAAAGGCTGATGAACAAGGTATTTGATTCACAAATCGGGAGAAATATGGAAGTATATGTTGATGATATGATAGTCAAGAGCAAAATGGCTGGTAATCATATTAGTGACCTCGCCAAAACCTTCCAACGACTTTGAGAGTACGGTATACGTCTCAATCCCGAAAAATGTGTGTTCGTGGAAAGTGCAGGAAAGTTTCTCGGGTTATGGTATCAGAAAGCGGAATAGACGCCAACCCTGAAAAAGTCAAAGCCCTGTTGAATTTCCGGACACCCACATCCATCAAAGATATACAAAGTCTTACCGGAAGAATCACTTCCCTTAGTAGATTCATCTTTAGGTATGGCGACCGATGTAGACCATTCTTCAAAGTACTCACTAAAGCCCCCAAAGGTGAGCACAACTCTGAAACCCAGGAGCATCCATGGAACTCCGAATGCCAGAAAGCTTGGGACAAGCTTAAAAACTATTTGACCAAACTGCCAACACTTCGGCAACCCTAGGAAGGAGAACCCCTCATCCTTTATCTAGCAGTAACCGAAAAAGCAGTGAGTTCGGTCCTAGTAAAAGAAGAAGCTGGGAGGCAGTGGCCGGTATACTATGTAAGCAAGTCCCTGCATGGCGCCGAGATTAGGTACCCATTACTCCAAAAAGCCATCTACGCCTTAGTACTTGCAGGCAGAAGATTGTGACCTTACTTCCAAGGACACGTTATTACCGTCCGAAGTAACCTGCCTCTACGCGACGTAATGAAAAGAGTAGAGCATTCAGGAAGATTATGAAAATGGTGTATTGAACTCAAAGAATACGACATTACTTACGAGCCAAGAAGGGCAATAAAAGACCAGGCACTGGCAGACTTCATTGTCGAAATCCTAGAAATAGAGAATGCCAGAACCGCTGAGGAAGACCGAACAACGGTCAACCCAGAATGGAAGCAGTTTGTTGATGGAGCATCAGGCACAGGACACCAAGGAACTGGAATAGTCCTTCGGGGACCCGAAGGCATAGAAGCCACTAAGGTAATCAAATTCGGTTTTGATGTTACCAATAACATTGCCGAATATGATGCCCTTATAGCAGGACTGAAACTGGCGAGAAAAGTCGGCATAAACGACCTCATGGCCCATAGTGACTCACAACTGGTAGTTCGGCAGACAAAAGGGGAATACGCGGCAAAGGATCCAACCTTGGCAAAATATCAGGATCTCGTCAAAAAACTCATTGGAGAGTTTGATTCGGTACAGATCGAAAACGTACCTCGAAGTGATAACGCTCAGGCTGATTCCTTAGCCAAATCCAGGGAACCCACTAAGGTGCTGAAGCAACCTAGCACAGAACTGATGTGCATAGCAACTTCGGGGGAAGGATGGCGAGATCCCATCGGAAGTATCTAGCAACTATAAAACTCCCTAAGGATCCTAAAGAGGCCGTGAAAGTAAGAATGCGCTCGGGAAGATACTTTCTCATTGGAGAAGAGGTATACAGACAAGGGTATGCGAGCCCCCGGAAAAAATGTATAGGTGAAGATGATGTCAAGACAATACTTGAAGAGGTCCACAAAGGGGCGTGTGGCTCCCATATAGGAATAGACGCCCTTGCTGGGGTACTACTCCGCCAAGGATACTTTTGGCCCACCTTGAGGAAAGACGCAAGGCAGTTTGTCCGAAGATGTGACAACTGCCAAAGGCACGCCAACATCCAAAAGCTACCTTTGAAGAGGATAAACTTAGCAAATTATCCTTGTCCCTTCGCCGTGTGGGGCATTGACCTCATCGGACCTCTTCCAAACGCTCCCGGTGGGGTAAGGTTCTCCATAGTCACGGTGGACTACTTTACTAAGTGGATAGAAGCAGAGCCACTGGCATCAATCTCAGCAAAGGATGCTCAAAAGTTTGTATGGAAGAACATCTTATGCCGATTTGGAATACCAAGGGTGATAGTGGCTGATAATGGAACCTAGTTCACGGATAGAGGATTTCAGGAATTCGTGACCGACCTCGGCATAAAAATGCATTTCGCCCCAGTAGCCCACCCCCAGAGTAATGGGCAGGTCGAAGTATCGAACAGGACAATAAAAGATGGCTTGAAGAAAAGATTAAAGGAGGCAAAAGGGAAATGGCCAGGAGAGCTCCCAAGTGTGCTATGGAGCTACGGAATGACTCCTCTAAGAGCTACGGGAGAAACTCCTTTCTCGCTCGTGTACGGGACGGAGGCCATTATTCCCATCGAGGTCATACAACCTTCGGTAAGAATACAAGTATTCGACGAAGGAGAAAATAATCTCGGCTTGAGGACAAAACTAGACCTCGCCGAGGAACATCGCGAAATGGCCGAACTAAGGAGAAAGGCTTTCCAACAAAGAACAGCTCACACAGCTAACATACATGTAAGGAGAAAAGAAATAAAAAAAGGAGACCTCGTTCTCCGAAAGGCCGAATTTGAGCCACGAAAGCCATCAGAAAGGGTACTTCGGGCAAACTGGAGTGGGCCTTATTTGGTCCTCGACGAGGTCCACCCAGGGGTATACAAACTAAGCGATATCGAGGGGGTAGAGCTGAAAAATACTTGGCATTCAGACTCTCTGAAAAAATTCTATACTTAGACATTTTTTCGGAAAAAGCTTGTAACTATTCCTCCCTGAAGTCGTCAATGAAAATACACGCCGAATATGGCCGCATTACTAGGAAGAAGTTCCTTAATAGTTCTCTTTTTGGAACTAACTCTTTGGTGGAGTCTAAAAACTCGGTAGAATGAGGGAAAAGTCTAAAAAGACTCTTTTCGAAGAACATAGGCGTGAGCGTTTGTCACACCTCACACAGGCCCTGGCCTGTAAGTCCCCAACTTGACTCACAAGCCCAAACTAAAAACTGGGTAACTAGCCCTCGGCCATACCACATGGACTATCTTTAAGTCTTATTTTGTTAAGGTAATGGGCCTGGGAGGTGGCCCAGGTGGCTTTCAAACCAAACTAGTAATTACTTGCAGCGTAAGTAAGGCCCAAACCACTTTCTTGCATGACAAGCAAGGCAAGAAATAATGCAACTTCAAGTGCATACTTGGTGTGCAATCAAGTGTGCTACCTATATGGCAACCAAGAAGCCCACAATGTTGGTTTAAGTTTGGAAAACCACAAGGAACAATGCATGTAGCTCTCGGCCATCAAACATACATACAATGGTGCACCATACAACTTGCAAGATCATGCCATCCATATCATATAAAAGTGCCAAACCTTGGCCCATAACACTCATAACACATATCCATACACATAACCATCCATACTCTCATACATAACTTGGCATACAAGGTTCTCAAAATAACACCATCTAGGTATCCGAGACTACAAATATACACAACCAAAAGTGTAGTCTACCTAGCAAATAACATGGCTAATAATGCCAAGCACCCATAAGTTGTTCATGCCAAGTTATATACAGACCGAGACCAAACTCCTAATGCTCAAACATCACCTTAAGGATCCCATACAAAAGCACACACTGCAACACCAAGCCCGTGGCCATGTTCATGGTCATAAAGGTGAAAAGCAAAACCAGAGCTAAAGTCCAGGTATCCATGCTCCTCTAGACAGTTCCCACTCTACAGCCTGCAAGCTTAAACCATAAGTCTCGGCCAACTCACAATAAGACTTGCAAATAATTCTAAAGTGTCAAGCCAAGCACACATTGGCACATACCTTAGCAACAAAGCAAATAAACACTAAGTGCACACACAAGGCAGCTTAGCACTACTCAGGCTGAATATCCTTGCCTGAAAAAAAAATGGAGAATGGGCAGTGAGTTTAACTCAGTAGGATTCACTTCATTATACCCAACTCTTAAAGAGTTTATTTAGTTAAGCCAAGTGAACACTCAAGGCTTAACCTCCAATTAGTTAGCTCAACCTGCAAAACAAACACAAAGACAAGAAAAGCAGGTGTATCCATATACAATAACAATAATGGGGGTTAGCATGCACAAGAAATCACCAAGGGACACAAGTACTCACACACATTTCACATTGTTGCTCTCGGCCATATAAGCCATACATGTACTCGTGTGCAATCCTTGCACATAATCTTACCAATAACATTCCATTTGGAGCTCCCAAAATGCCAAGCAAATAGGCCACATTCACTTGCATTTTTAGTACATGTACCATAGTCAATTAGCTAATCAACATTGCAGTCAAATATAACCAATAAGCCCATCAAGCAACTAAGATCACATGGCAAATTTTAACCATCACTTAGCCACCCTAACACTTGAACCATGGCATATATTACCAAGCGAACTCAAGTGCAGTGAACCCTACCTCAAGCTCTCGGTCTCCAACAAAACTTCAAGTGTCCAAGTGCCCTTCAACCACAATGCCTACCATAACAAGGCATAACCATTAACAACATATTCCATGGATCAAATACCATGCTTTCAATGAAGGACACTACCATGCAACACTTTGAAGCTCTCGGCCATATGGCCTAAAATACCCAAACATGAGCTGCCCATTAATCTCACATACCATAAGCTATTATAATCACCAATAAACATCAACCATGGCATTGATGCCAAGTAACCAAGTGAAATGTACCATTTCACTCTAATTCAAGCTTTCGGCCCAAAGCACACATTTTCATCTCATTGTACTACTCAACATTCCATTACACCAAATGAGTAGCCAAACAACCAATAAGCTTACTCATGGCACAATTACCATGTAACTAAGCAAAATACATGTAAACACCATTTCCACTCTTTCGGCCATAGTATCCATTTCACATACACATGTTCTTCATTCAATCCAATCCAACACACATATACCAATGCATCAATAAGCATGGTTCATGGCGTTAATGCCATGTAAACAAAGATTGAACATGGGTTACCTCAAAATGCACTTTCGGCCAAAGTACTAACTTGCACAATCTTGGTGTTCTTCACCCAAACAACCTATCACAAGGTTAAATAATCATCAACAAGCATCACACATGGATTAATTTCCACGAACTCCAAGAAGAACACCAAGAACACATGTTCATCGCATTCGGCCATAGCTAGGTTTTCCACATAATATTTCAATTGCTCTATTCTCCAAGCTTAGCAACATATGAGCATTCAAAACTCCTTGCTCATGGAAAGAAATACCATGGATTCAAGGAAATTCCAAGGTTACCTCAAGAACCCTAGCTCAAATGGCTCGGCCCTTCACCATTTCTTCATAAACAAAGCTTGAATCCAAGCAAGCACAAGCCGAATCCACTTCTCCAAGCTTGAATTCGCCAAGTACTTCAAGAACTTTGGATGTCAAGGCAAGATTGTGAAGGAGCTCTCAAAATGCTCTCGGTTTAGCAAGGACAAGGAAGCCCGAAATGAAGCAAAAGGACTTAGGCTAGTTTCGGCCGAAAGTCATTTGCTTTAGTTAGCTAAAATGCCAATTTCCACTTCCATTTCTTTGCATGGCGCAATATAGCCCTGAAGTCCACTTATGCACAAGGCCGCCACTCAAACTTGTGCCTAAATGGGCACTTAAGTCCACACATGGCTCAAAGTGCCAAGCAAATAAACAACACAAGTACCAAGGTGTCATAAGCACCCATGCATGACCGGCCATGTAACTAAAATAAAGACTAGTTAGTTTAACTAGTAACTAGTGAATAGTACACTAGTGGTAGACAAGATTTTGACTAGTAATCATTGTTGTCTCCCACAAATGGTCTAGTCTTGCACTAGCCATTATAGAAATTTGCGTGGCCAACAATGCCATCTTTAAACTTGTGGTTTTACTTATACCACTTAACTTAGTGCACAGTGTGGTCCCCTTTCTCAGTTTTCTGTCAGCTTTCCCATAGTACGTTTTCAATGTGCAACTAAGTCCTGATAGTTTCCAGTTTTGCACATAAGTCATTGTGCCAGTCTCCATGGCTCCTCTTTCTTCCCTTTCTGTTTTCTCTCATCTTTCCTTGGTTCTCCTTGGCCTAAGCCAAGCACATAGGAGGTGCCTAACAGCGTTCGCCAAAGATGCATACTAAGGATCGCACTAACATCTGATGACTCATATTCGGAAGAAAGAATGGAGATTGGAGGAAAAAATCTTCATTAAAAATTCTAAGGTGAAAATGTACAAGCAAACAGGAACACAAGAAGGTAAGAAGAAGCCTACGACTGAGCAGGGGCATCCGATGCCTCTCCAGCATCATCATCATCATTTGGCCCAGTCGGAGGCACGGGCCCGGCTGGAGTAAGATTGAGAAAATCTGGCTTTGACCATGCCAACCTGGGCTCTTCAGGAAAGTCCCGAGCAGACAGGTAGGAGAGGTCGAGCTCAGGGTGCCGAGCAAGGACTTGGTGGCGCGCCAAGCAGAAGCCGTCTTGATAAACCACCTTCGCCATTTGCTCAGACTTGTCCTTCTTGGCACTAAGAGCATCTAGTTCGGTCTTAAGCTTGGCAATCTTCTCCTCCAGCTTCTTCTTTCTCTTGCTTTTGGCCCCCTCCTTCAGAGATTCAACCTTAGCCTCGAGCTTGGCATTCAAAGCGAGTGCCTTCGTCAGGTTCTCGACATCTTGGGCGTTCGCCTTCCGAAGGGCCTCGTTCTCTGAAGAAAGAACGGTACACTTTGAGCCGAGGTCCTCAACCTTGGCTGAAAAATCAAGAAGAAGTTCCTGCTTGCTCGCCGTGAGCTAGGCCCGAAGGTTCACCACGTCCTCCTTCATAATCTTGAGCTCACCATATTTGAGGACGTGTCTAGCACAAAACTCCTTCATTTTGCTCAAAGAATCTTCGGACCGAGAGTGGGACTTCGTTTGCTTCGACACCTAGGTGCGGAAGTACCCACTGTATGCCAAAAGCTGCAAAAAAGGAGGCCCCGAATGGGTATCAAAAGAATGATGGAAACTTAGAGGAAAATCTCTCTAAGTAAAGGAAGATGAGAGAAGTACCTGAGCGGTGTGCTCGGTCATCCTCGCTGCAAGGATCTCCTCGTTGGGGCATTCGGTGATGAGCGACTGAAAGGTGGCGTTTGTCATCACCCCCATCGTAAGGGATCCGCTTGTCCCGAAGAGCCCTTCGTCGGGTGTGGGTAGCCATCCAGGGCGCCGCAGACATGTCCTCTGCAAGTTTACGCCGAAGTTCCGTCAGTACGTCATCCCTTAGCCATTCATCCAAAAAATCATAGATGCGAAAACTACTAAGGTTTGCAGGAGAATGGCTAAGGAACCAACCTGGTAGAACTTCGGTGACATCATCTTCAGATCCGCGCTCCCGGACTTCGTCGGGAATGTTCTTCCCTTTCCTTCTCCTGCTCTCTTCCAGATCCTGAGTAGGTCTTTGTTCGGAAAGAGGCTCGACGGGAAGAATGGGGCTCAGTGTTGCCCCGAGAAGGGCAGCGTCCGAAGGAAGGTCCGTAGGCGTCGAAGGAAGAGCAGGATATTGATCCTGCACCTCCACAACGACTTTGGGAGGGGGAGGAGTAACAGCCCTAGCCTTCTTGGCCCTAGAAGGCCCGCTGCTGCCCGTCTTCTTCCTTTTAGCAGGTGCCTTCTTGCGCGTCTGCTCCCCCATTTCGGGCTGATCGAGGAAGAGCGACTTGTAAAAATCAGCAGATTGATCGCCCATCTCTGCAAAAGGAAAAAGTATCAGCGTAAGTCCAGAAGGAAAAAAGGTATCAAAACCAGGAAAGAGACTTACTCTCGGCAAAATACTCATATGTGATCTCGCCCCGAAGGAGCATGACTATCCAAGCCTTTTTCCCCGGAAGAACGGGCACAGGCATCCCGGGATCACTCTTGTGCACGTTCACTACTCCTATCTCCCGAAAGACCTACTCGGTCATGAGGTCCCACTTGATGGGAAAAGGGTAAAATGAATGCGGATGGACCTCGGGGACCCAGTCTGCCATGGCCCGGATGAGCCTATCAAATTGATCAAACTCAACAGCCAGCTCTGAAGTCAGGAGTTTCCGGGGGTCAACGACGTCCATCTTCAGGGTCCCCGAAGCCGATCTGGTGGGGACGTGATGCCAAAGCTCGGGGACCGGCAGGAAGAAAAACTTCTTCTGCCACCCCCGCCAACTGTCCTTGTTGTCGAAGGTGAAGGTAAATTTTTTGCTCCCGGACCCTCGGGGAAGCAGGAAATAAAAGCCGCCCTTCGGCACCGGGTGGTGTTTGTAGTACTGCATGAAGAAAAGAAAGTAGGGCTTTATCTTAAACACCCCACACATGCAGAGAAACGAGTTGAAGTAGGAGTAAGAATTTGGGGGAAGTTGGTTCACGGCGATCCCGTGGAATTTGCAAAATTCATAGATTACGCGGTGAGGAGGGTGCCGAAGACCGACTTTCAATTGAGCTCGGTAAAGGTAACCTCATGCAAATCTGACATAAAGTCGTTGGTGCCCGGGATGGGCAACCTCGGGACGAGATAAGAAAGAAGGTAATACTTGGCTATCCACTTCCTTACCTTCTCCGAAGTGGTAGCACAAGGATGAGATTCGAGAGGAAGAAAACTCTCGGGGAGAGGTCGGACAGTTAGCAACGGGGTCAGATTCGGCGGGGTCGGATCTGACATTTTTTACAAAATAAAAAGGACGACTCCGAAAAGGGTAAGGAAACAAAGAGACCTTGGAAAACGACCTCGAAAGAGAGAAGAGCAAAGAATTACAGAAGGAAGCACCTACCAAAAATTTTTGCCAAAAATTGAAATTACTGAACGCCGCCGTGAAAATTGCCGAAAATCGCTCTGCCGCAGAAACCGCCGCCGGAAAGAAGGAGAAAGGCAAGAAAAGGCTTTAGAGCAGATGAGAGCAAAACCAGAGAGTGAGGCAAAGAATGAGGTGAAAGGGACTTATATAGACCGAAGAAGGTAAGCGAAACGTTGTCATTATTATCCGTCAAAGGCACAACGGCCTCATTATTACTTCTTGAAAGACGAAGAGACGCCATCAGGATGGCCGGCATAACTATTCCGCCATCTACTAGCGGCCACATGTCATCCAACGCGAAGAACTAGGGCACGCCCCTCTGACATCGTGAAAACCCAGGCACGCTTATCCATAACTAACACGTTTGACTAAAGGATGGGAAGGTTCACAAACCTACAGCAGAAAAAGGAAAAGCTGCACGCGCCCCAAGGTCATAGAAAGAACTAAGGAAGGGTATCTCGGCTATAAAAGAATGCCTTATGAAGAAGAGCAACTTCTTGAGTAGAGCTCCAACCGCGAGTTTGATAAATAAGCCTTCCCAAAAGCATAAAGCCGAAGTCTCCGCTTGGACTTCCCGAGAGGGGGCAAGTGATAGCCGAGGTACCGATCACCCTCCGAACCTACAGGCTCGGAGAAAACACCAACGTCGGAATAGAAATCACCTACCACGAAAGGAAGGGTGTTCGGCCTCCCGAAGTCCAGCCTCAGCATTTCTCCATTCCTGGAAATGGCAGTGCCAACCTCAGGGGGATGAGTAAGCCATCCTCGGAAGTAAGGGTGCCTCCGAGAAAGGTTACCCTCGGCAAATATACCCTTGTGATGCTAAATCGACCACGGAGGACAAATTCCCCGAAGGGGTCTCCCCTACAAAAAGAGGACCTCGGGAGTACGACATAAGCATTTAAGGAGCCTCTGACACATCCCCGATAATCCACCCCGGGCATGCCCTGACACGCCATTTGCAGGGACATTTTAGCACGTCACCCTCGGGTTGACTAGACTCCTAGCCCAGAGGCCCATGTCCTACTATAAGTCCCCTGTTGCCCAAAAGACGTGGAACGCATCCCGCCGAACACGTGTCACGATCTGGGCCGGCCACACGAGAAGGACTATTACTATTCACCCCTCTATAAGTACTCGGTAATTATTTCAGGTAAGAGGAGGAGGAGATTATTTGAGACAATGTACTTCTTTGCTCTTTATCATCTCATTACCTCCAAAAATACTCACTTGGGCGTCGGAGGCTCCTCCCCGGAAAAACACTCCGGGGACCTCCTAACCCTTACTCTCTGTGATTTCCAGGTGATCCATGTAGAGCATTATTTTTTCAGACTCATTTGTACTATCAGAAGTTCCTGTCACAGTCACCATGACACACACTGGAGATGCTGAAGGGCATCACTCGTAATTGAGTGAACATGAAGGTGGGCATTGGCTATGTCACATATCATGCCAAGTGTTTTGTTTGATTAAGATGGGATTTGTCCCTCCTATCTAACGAGGGTCACATCTTTGGGGCCCTTGATAGAGTGAGAATAAGGAAATGCATGGCCATGCTCGGATGAGTTGATATACAATACCAATGTCATTAGTTTAAGTTTGTTTACTCGGTAATCAAGAAACCATAGATTGGACTACATGAGAGTGACATATTCCATGTCTTGTGCTTGGTCTTGATATCTTGGGCAAAGGGACAATGACTTATATGGATAATGATCATAGAGGTTTAGTCGGATCACAGACTATCTTGTGACTTGGGTAGCAGTGATGTGTTGCTATACACCACTCATTGTTTATGATCATAAATGTGATTTATAATGATTACCAATATGGTAGGAGCTTATTGGGTTTCACACATAGAGTCAGTTGGATTATTTGAGTGTGTGGTCCAAATTGTTTGGGTTTTAGTTTCATATTAATTTCAGATTAATAGATGGGCCAAAGGTTGAGCTATTAATGAAGCCTGAAATTAAACCTAATTGGATTAGGGTTTTAAAACCCTTTAGGCTTTGGAGTTGAATTTCTCTAGATATATATATATATATATATATATCTGTTATATATATATATCATATAGTGAAAATTTCACAGCTCATGCCCTAGCCTCCCTAAAGACAAAATCAGAAGAGTTCTGAAAGGTTCCAGTTACACTCTTCTCTTGCCATTCCTTAGAGGATGTAAGCTAGCACTGTAGGTGCAAAAGAAATGCATCTACTGAGATGTGGTAAAGGCGTGGTGATCCCAAGAGGCTCAGGTGGATACCGTAGAGAGCTTGAACACGTCAACTGGTCAAGTTTATGGTTCGACTCAACAGTTGGGTGAAAGATTTCAACCAAATAGGTATAAAATTTTTGAACATCCAATTTACCCCATTTTACTTAGATCCTCAAGGGTTTCGGTTATCTTCTACTGCACGTGTTTGGCTCTAAAATCCCTATAGAAACAAACTGTCAAAATCAACTAGTTTTTGCACCTCCTCCACTGTGGCCAATTGGGCCAGTGTGTCCTAGTCAATCAACCTGTTAGCCTTAAATTACTTCTCCACTGGTATATCAAGCCATTCGTGCTAAAGATCCTTCTTAAAATCTAGAAATGGCTTTAGCTTTTTCACCCATTTCTTGGTGCGAATTGGGAGATTCTTTTGGCACTTCATCGTCCTGGAAAAGGTAGAAGGTTTTTCCTAGTGCTAATAAAATATTCGATTCTTATAATAACGATTCATAATTCTAGGAATTAGAACTTTCGGCAAAAGTTGATTTGAATTCCATTATATCAACTCGCTCAATCTAACTTAGACATTAAGGTGATTAGGCTTACAAACCAAAGATAAATGTATAACAATTCAAGGAAATCAATGCAACATAATCCATGTTCAAGCTCTTTCTTGCTGCTTGAGAAACCTAGTGACTACCATACATCAAGGCTACTAATCCATAAACTCCTTTACATTCAGTGCAACTAAGCTAAACAAGGTATTGTTGATAATTAATAAGTCATATAAGCATCCATTCAAGTCATAAATTCAATAGAATCAAACATACATATTGAGAATTTCATCAAACGTAAAATTCCAAATCTTCCTCTTACAAACATGATAGCCAAATTTCCAAGTTTGACAAGTCATGCTATCAACTTGAAAAAGACTGCAATGGGCATGCAAAATCAACCAAATAACTCATAAAAGACCTACCCATAGTGAGAAATCAAACCAGTGTTCCATAAAGTTCAATTAAACTGAGAGGAAGAAAGGTACCTTAAGAGAGAGAAAGATAAGGATGTAGCATGAAAATTTGTGATCTACCGAAGAAATGAGGTCTTCTAATAGTGGAAAACCTTACCTAGGATGCAAGGAACCTAGGGTTTTAGTTTGAGAGCTTGCGAAAGAAGTTTAAGTGAGTTTCGTGTGAAGCGTGGAATAAGCAATGCGATCAAGTTTATTTATTCACGAGAAATGTCTTTAACCATGGGTTTGACATTGCCTATGTTCCTTAAACTTGTCAACCATGATGTTACACACAGCCATGACATGTACCATGTTTGGGTTTTGAACACTAAAACTTTAAAACCATAGAGCAGAAACACGGGGTTAAACACGAGTTTGAAAATGACCGTGTATGGGTGACACACTTTCAAACACGGGTGTGAAGTAGACAGTGCTTGAATTTTGGAGCTCAAAAATTTTGAAATCCAAAGATTAACATGGGTCTTAACTTTGGCATGACTAACACCATGTTAGTCAATCATGGTTGCTTACATGGCTAGGACTGAGACCATGTTTATGTTCTGAAACTTAAAAATTTTAAAATAGAAAAGAAACATGTTTGCAACGTAGGTGTGTAAGTTCTAGAATTCTAATCTCGTGTAAACATAAGTAAGAACAAGGGCTTCATAGAAACCATGTGTGAAGAACATGCTTTACAACATGGGCATGACACAAACCGTGTTTGGCTACTGTAGCTTACATAAAAGTTATGCTTAAAAATTCAATTTAATAAATTGACCATGGTTGTGTTTAAAACTTTGTTGGGTGACATGGCCCTGAACATGGGCATGTCCTAGGTGATGCCCTTCAGCATCTTTGTCTTGCGACATGGTGAATTCCGAGGGAGCTTCCGAGGAGGGAGAACGTCTGACGGAGAGGTTCCCCAGGTGGGAAAGTACCTGAAAGACTTCGAAGAAAAGGTTAGGAGGTCCCCGGGATGACTTTTCGGGGAGGAGCCTCCGACGCCCAAGTTAGTGTCCTGATAGTGAGTCAAGTAGTAACACTTAAATGGATATGGGGTCTGGCCTGTATATGTTTTCTGTTGTGCGAGAGTGCCGATGGCGAGAGAGCTCTCCTGCCAAGTCCTGTTTCCCAGTATTTATAGAAGTACCTGGCCCGTTTGGATCTTGACACGTGTTCGGTTGGATTCTTTCTGTGCTTTTTGGGCGTAGGGAACAGGTAGCCGTTTGTAGGCTCCTAGTTTTGTGGCTGAGATGGCACTTGGATGATGCCAGGGTGTCAGGCCACTGTTTCAGGCAGCGTGTGGGCGACCTGTCAAAGGCTCCTTAAATGCTCATTAAATGCTCCTGCCGTACTCTCGAGGTCCTTTGGGCGAGGTCGCCCTCTGGTACGGACGCCCTCCTTCGGGAATCACGCTAGTGGCTCGGGGAGTTCTCTAGCTCGGGAGTTCCACCTTCGGGGAGAATCTCTCCTGCTTTCAGTAGCTGGTTCTTTTCTCCCAAAGGCGATATGTTCGGCTCTCCGAGGGAGTCAGCGACTCATTAAGATAGCTTGGCGTTTCAGCCGAAGTGCTTACTTCGTCATGCTCGATCTCGCTTCTGCCGAGGTCTGTGGCAATGCTTCTTTCCGAGCTACGTCATGCTCCCCGGTCAAACCTTCGGGGAAATTGATGGTGGGGGAGGCGATAGCCTCTTGGCTATCACAGGCCCCCCTCGAAAAAAGTTGAAGTGGAGACTTCGGTTTGTTCGCTTCCTGAGGGCCCCTCTTTGGGCCTTGAGTGCAGAACTTGTTCCGGAGACAGACCTTCCGTCCGAAGACGTAGGCTTTTCTTCCAAAGCCTGTCTGTTGGTGTCTTCAAAGTAACCTGCTTTCCATCTTTTTTAGGCCTTCCTCGAAGAGGCCGAAGTGGAGACTTCAGTTTGCTGCGTTTCCCAGGATGCTTCTGTTGGGTTTCGCGAGCCAAACAGCGCAGCGGAATTTAACCAAAACCCTCCAGGATCCAAGTGAAACGGGGTAAACTGGGTGTTCGGCCATTTTAGCCCGTCTTTTGGTGTCCTCGAGGTAACCTACTTCTTTATTTTTGTAGGTTAGTGAACCGTCGCGTCTCGTAACCAGACGTGTCAATCTGGAGCGGCGCGACGTCTGTCAGAGGGCGTGTTCCTCTTTTGGTGCGATGGCTGACACGTGTCGGCTTTTTGTTGGCTGGGGTTGCATCGGTTACCGCGGGCGCGCCTTTTTAGGTGCAGAAGGGCATTTATGGCGGCGTTTCACCTTCGCAGAGTACTTATGACTGCCGGTTCGCCTACCCCCCTCGGCCTATATATATGCTCATTTCGTCATTTGTTTCTTTTGCTTTTGCTTTTGCTCTGGTTTTCCTTCTGCTCTCTTCTACCTTTCGCGGCGGTTCTTTCACCTGAGCTTTTTTCCGGTCATCTTTCACGACGGCGTCTTCACACCCAGATTTCGGCAAAAGATTTGGTGGGTTTTGATTTCTAGAACTCTTTATTTTTCAAAGTTTTTCCCGAAGTCCATTTTTGCCTTTTTCCGAACTTGTTTTCCAGCCAAAAAATGCCTATTCCTGAGAGTTGGCAGCCTCTTCTTTCTCACCCTTGTTGCACTACTCCTGCAAAATTAGCGAAGTGGAAGAAAAAAATTTTCCTTCCCTCGTATGCTGTTACGAGGTTGCCCCGTCCTGACCACTATAGCTTTTCAAACCATAGTAACGAGATCACCGTTTTCCGAGCTCAGCTGAAAGCCGGACTTCGGTTCCCCCCTCCGAAGTTGATTTGCGACTTTTGCCAATTTCATGGCATTGCCGTAAATCAACTTCCTCCGAACTCGTACTGCTACTTCAACGCCTTCCTCTGTATGTGTGGCATTTTCAAAATAGAACCCCACTTCGTTATTTTTATGCAGTACTACAAGCTCTACGTGGTCCCGAAGGGTGGCTTTTATTTCATGCTACCTCGGGGATCCGGGAGCAAAAAGTATATGTTCACCTTCGCCACCAAGGATAGCTGGCGAGGGTGGCAAAAAAAGTTTTTCTTTCTGAAGATGGAGGAGGCCTGGTCGCATGTTCCGACCAAGTGGGCTCAGGGACGGTTAGAGGACGACGTTGTAGATCCGAGGATACTGCTTACTCCCGAGTTGGCTTCCGTATTCGCGGATTTCGACGGTCACATCCGAGCCGTCGCCGACTGGGGTCCCGAGGTCCCTTCGCGTCCTTTTTACCCCTTTCCCATCAATTGGAGGTTGATGACCGAGGAGGTCCTTCGGGAACTCGAGGTGGTAAAGGAGCACAAGACGGACCTCGGGATGCCGGCTCCTGCCATCGCCGGGGAAGACTCCTGGCTAGTGCAGCTCCTTCGGGAGGAAGTTTCTTTCGAAACTTTTTATGAGAGTAAGTTACTTTCTAATCTCTTTGTTATAACTTCGTTCCGGACTCACACTGATGTCTTTCTTCTTTTTCAGAAATGGGGGAGGACACTGCTGCTTTCTACAAAGCCCTTTTCACCGGTCAGCCCGCGAAGGGTGATCAGACAAAGAAAGCAGCCTCCCGAAGACGGAAAACGTCCGGGGCTGGGCCGTCTGCTTCTAAACGGGCGAAGAAGGATGTGCCCCCTCCCCTTCCGGAGATTTCCGAAGAGGTGGGCGAGGAGCCCGAGGCTGCTACTGCCCCTCAGCCCGAGGTTGCTGCTGAGGTCCCTCCTCAAAGTCCTACCCCGTCGCAGGCTCTCCTGGACGCCGTGGTAGAGGCGCCTTCTGCCGAAGAGCGGCGCCGAATAAAAAGCAAGGGGATTTCTGCCGAAGAGGCTCCGGCTTCCGACGAGGACGTCGTCGAGGTGCCAGCAGGTTTGTTCTTCTAACAAACTGTGGCACTTCTCTTTTTTGATGATCTTTGAGATTTTCTTTTCTTGACCAACTTTTGTTTTATTTGTGTAGAAGAGTTGCTCACTCCGGGTTGGGTAGCTGAGCATGCCAAGAGGAGAGCCCTTCGGGACGCCCACATCCCGAAGGGAAAAATCCCGAATGAGCCTTTCTGGACGTTTACGGAGGACATGAATTTGTACTCCGGAGACTGCCAGCAAATGGCTACGAAGATCTCGAAAGGGGTCCTCACCGATGCCTCATTCAAGGCCATTGCCGCGGCTCACCCGGGCGACGATTTTCTTGCCGCGAAGCTTTCCGAACACGCCGCTCAGGTACACTTTTTGTCTATCTTCCTCCTTTGAATTTTTTCTAAGTGTTTGGTTTTCTCTTTGTCTTAACGACCTCGCCTTTATCCTTTTGCAGCTTCTGGGGTACGCTGGCTTTCTTCGAGTTCGGGTGGCGAGGCAGACTGAGTTCCGAGCCAAGGCCCTAGAAGCCATAGAAAAAACAAAGGCCATGTGCTCGGAACTGGCTGTCAAGAACCTGCAGCTGGCCCAAGCTGCGGAGAAGGAAGTTGCCGCCCTTCGGGAGGAGTTCCAGAAAGAAAAAGATGAACTTTTGAGGGACTCCTCCCAGAAAATTTCTGACCTCGGCTCCCAAGTGGCGGAGCTGATCTCGGCAAATGAGGCGCATCTGAAAGAAAAGTCAGAAGTCGAAGGTCTTCTGGCGAAGGCGCTTGCTGAGAAGGCTGCGCTCCAAGCCGAGGTCGATGCTATGAAGAAGGAGCCGGAAAAGAAGAAAGTGAAGGAGCTGAAGAAGAAGGTCTCAGATTTGAAGAAGGACTTCGAGGAGCTTGAGGTTGAGAAAGACAAGTCTGACCAGATGACCAAGGTTGGTTTTCAGGACGGATTCTGTCTTGTTCGGCACCAAGTCCTTCAGAGGTTTCCAGATCTGGATCTCTCTTTTCTGGCGGCCCTGGACATTCCCGAGGGACCTCGGTGGACCTGGTCTAAGATTGACCATCTGAACCTGCCTCCTTGTATTCCGGCGCCGAAGGTGGTGCAAAAGGACGCAGGAGCCGAAGACTCCCGGGACGCCGAGAAGCCTTAGTTTGTTCTAGGGTCATTGTCCTTTTTTCTCTTCTTTTTTGTACTTCTTCTTTTGGCTATCTTTTTTGTAAGCACATTTATCTCAATAAAGACCTTGAAAATTTGGCTAAGTCTTTTCCTGAGATTTTTTGTTTTCCTTTGTCCCAAACTTTATTCGTTCAAGAGACTTCGGAAGATTTTGTCTGCGCTTATCATGGTGACCTCTTTCGCGAAATCCTGACTTTGTTCAACTTATGCCCAAAATTTTGGCTAAGTCTTTCGCCAGATTTTCTCTGTTGTCCCGAACAAGTTTGCTCTAGAGACTTCGGAAAATAATACCTTCGCTTATTTTAGCCGGCCACCTTTGCGGAACTCGCACCACTCATGCTAAGAAACTTTTTGGCTAAGAAACTTTTTATACTTTTAGAGAAAATTTTCCTTTCTTTGTACAGCACGGTCTTCCTTGCCGAGATTCTAAGCGTAAAATTTCCTCAAGGCGTCCGAATGCCACGTATTTTTTAATTCTACGCCTTCGGAATCGCCGAGCTTGTAGACCCCTTTTCGTACTTCGGCAAGAACCAGGTAAGGGCCTTCCCAGTTGGCGCGAAATACTCCGTGGGATGGCTTTCGAGGTGCGAATTCATTCTTTCGGAGAACGAGGTCTCCTCTCTTTATTCCTTTTGGCCTTGCGCGCAAGTTTATGGCCGCGGCCACTCTTTGCTGAAAAGCTTTTCTTCTTAGTTCGGCTATTTCTCTGTGCTCGCCGACGAGGTCGAGCTTGGTTCTCAGGCCGAGGTCATTTCCATTTTCATCAAAAACTTGCACTCGAATTGATGGTTGCACTACCTCGATTGGGATGATGGCTTCTGTACCGAAGATGAGTGAAAAAGGCGTTTCCCCTGTGGCTCTTCGGGGTGTTGTTCGGTAGCTCCACAGTACACTCTGGAGTTCGCCTGGCCATTTCCCTTTTGCTTCCCCCAGCCTCTTTTTCAGACCATCTTTTATGGTCCTATTAGATACCTCTACTTGGCCATTGCTTTGAGGATGGGCTACTGGGGCGAAGTGCATCTTTATTCCGAGGTCGTTGACAAAGTCCTGGAACCCTTTGTCAATAAACTGGGATCCATTGTCGGCTACCAGTATCCTCGGTATGCCAAATCTGCATACAATGTTCTTCCATACGAACTTCTGCACTTCTTTAGCTGAGATAGTTGCTAATGGTTCTGCCTCGACCCATTTAGAGAAGTAGTCTACTGCGACCACGCAGAACTTCACGCCTCCGGGGGCTGTTGGGAGCGGCCCAATGAGGTCTATGCCCCAAACCGCGAAGGGCCAGGGATAGTCAGCCGAAGTCACCATTTCCGAGGGTGCCCTCTGGATTTTTGCGTGTTTTTGGCAGCTCTCACATTTTCGGACGAAATGTCGTGCATCCTTTCTTAGGGTAGGCCAAAAATATCCTTGGCGGAGTACCACTGCGGCGAGGGCGTCAATTCCAATATGTGAACCACAAGCGCCTTCGTGGACTTCTTCGAGGATCATTTCAGTATCCTCTTCGCCAACACACCTCTGTAAAGGATTTGCATATCCCTGCCGATATAGTTCTTCGCCTATTAGGAAGAATCGCCCAGAGCGTCTTCGCACTTTTGCGGCTTCGATGGGGTCTTCGGGGAGCGCGTTGTCCGCAAGATACCTCTTTATTGGATCTTTCCAGCCCTTTTCCGAAGTTACTATGCTCAGTACTTCAATGCTCGGGTGGTTTAGTACCTCGGTGTATGTTTTTGCCTTTGCCAGGCAATCTGCTTCGGTGTTTTCCCGATGAGGTACATTTTCGATGCGTATGGTGTCGAACTCTCGAATGAGCTTCGTCACCAGTTCGTGGTATTTTGCCAAAATTGGGTCTTTCGCGCCGTAGTCCCCTGCCGTTTGCCGAACTACCAGCTGGGAGTCACTGTGAGCCTTCAAGTTTCTTATTCCAATTTTTCTGGCCAGGCGCAACCCTGCTATCAGAGCTTCATACTCAGCCACATTATTGGTGGCGCTGAAGTTGAACTTGATGGCCTTTATCACCTCTAGACCTTCGGGTCCTCTGATGATTACTCCGGCTCCTTGGTGTTCGGAACCTGAGGCTCCATCAACATGCAGCGTCCATTCTGGCTCACCTTCGCCAGGATCCGGGTGGCTATCTTCGGTGGTAGGTACTTCGGCGATGAAGTCAGCCAGTGCTTGAGCTTTTATGGCTTTCCGAGGTTCATAAACAATGTCGTGTTCGCCAAGCTCTATACACCATTTGGAAAGCCTTCCCGAATGATCAACTTTTTTCATAACATCCCGTAGAGGCAGACTACTTCGGACGATGATGGGGTGAGCCTGAAAGTATGGCCGCAATCTTCTTCCTGCCAGCACCAAGGCATATATGGCTTTTTGGAGCAATGGGTACCTGACCTCGCCGCCGTGCAGGGATTTGCTTACGTAATAAACTGGCCATTGTCTCGGCCCTTCCTCTTTCACAAGGACCGAGCTCACTGCTTTTTCTGAAACAGCGAGGTACAGGATGAGGGGCTCTCCTTCGCGAGGTTGTCGCAGAGTAGGCAGTCGAGACAAATAGATTTTAAGTTCTTCCCAGGCTTTTTGGCAATCCTCATTCCAAGGATGGTCACCATCCCCGAGGTCATTTTCTCTTTTTGCTGCCTTAGTAAGGACTTTGAAGAATGCCCGACACCGATCTCCGTACCTGGAGATGAACCTGCTAAGAGAGGTTATCCTTCCAGTGAGTCTCTGCACGTCTTTCACTGTGACAGGAGTTCAGAATTCGAGCAGAGCCTTAATTTTTTCTGGGTTAGCATCAATGCCCCTTTCTGATACCATGTAGCCCAGAAATTTTCCCGAGGTCACGCCGAAGACGCATTTTTCGGGGTTAAGTCGAATTCTGAATATTCTGAGTTGCTGGAAGGTTTCCTCTAGGTCTGTGACATGGTCTTTAGGCATCTTACTTTTGACTATCATGTCATCAACGTAGACTTCCATGTTCCTCCCTATTTGGTTATGAAAGACTTTGCTCATCAGCCTTTGGTAGGTGGCTCCTGCATTTTTGAGCCCGAAGGGCATCCTAGTGTAACAATATGTTCCACCTTCGGTGATGAAAGCAGTTTTTTCTTCATCTTCGGGATCCATCCTTATTTGATGATACCCATTGAAGGCGTCGAGGAAGCTTAGGAGCCCATATTCGGCAGTTGAGTCGACCAACTGGTCTATCGGTAGGAGAGGATAGGAATCTTTCGGGCAGGCATCATTCAAGTTTCTGAAGTCGATGCACATCTGGAGCTTACTACTCCCTTCTTTTGTTGCAATAACCACATTGCTCAGCCATTCGGGGTACTTGACCTCCCTAATTATGTGTGCGTCCATCAAGCGCTGTACTTCGATTTTGACGAATTTACTTTGGTGGACCGAGATGCCTCGCTTCTTTTGCCAGACAGGTTTTGCTTCCGGGTTTACTTTAAGGCTATGTTGTATTATGCGAGGGTCTGCCCCTGGCATATCCTTTGGCGAGTAGGCGAACAGTTCTTTATTCATCAGTAGAAAGGATACAAGCTTTTTCTTGTCACCGTCGGCCAAATTTTTCCCTATTTGGGTATTTTGGCCGGGGACAAGTTCTACTTCTTCCGTTTCTATTTCTGCAAGCTTTTCCACCCCGCCCATTTTTGGTTCTTCAGTGGGTAGTGTCCCTCCTGCTAAGGTTTGTGCGAAGTTGGCTGCTGGGGCCTTTCGGGCTTTGACAAACACCTTTCTGACCTCGGCTTGGTTGATGAAAATTTCGGCGTCTCCGTCCTTGGTGGCGAAGGTGACAGTTAAGTACTTCACATCTGGGCGAATATGCAAATTCCCTTGTGTTTGCCTTCCAAGGATGGCGTTGTATGACGAAGGGACATCAATGACAATGAACCTCGTCATTGTGGAGGCAAAAATTTCTCCTTTTCCTTTGATCGAACTCCCTCTCATCATCAGGGGAAGGTTGATCCAGCCGAGGACGGGCAGTTCTGAGGGTCCTATTCCAAAGGTTGGTGAAGTAACAGGCTTGAGGTCGATGCTGGATATTCCCAAGCTTGCGAGTAGATGCGAGAATAGGACGTTGGCGTTTGATCCATCGTCAAGCAATACCCTTTTGACGTCCCAATTCCCTATTCTTGCCATGACCAACAATGGGTCGTCATGAGGGAAGATGACGGAGGAACCATCTCTTCGGGTGAGTTTTTTCGATGGGCTTTGGTACTCCATTGTTGTTATTTCCTTAGCTTTCCTCTTTCTCCCCGAGGATGGCAGTCCAGTGGTGATGGTTTGTATTAGCCCCACCAAAGGTGGGAGGCGCCATTTTGGACTTCGGTTCCTCCTTCTGTCGGAGTCATACTCATCTTCATCAGCCTTTCCTTCCTCCTCTCTCCTTGCCTTCGGCGAAGGCATTCGCAGATAGCGCCGTAGTTGACCTTGCTTAATCAGCGACTCGATGTACTTCTTCAACTGGAAGCAGTCTTCGATGTCGTGACCGTGGTCGCGATGAAACTGACAGAACTTCTTCATATTGTTTTTGTTGTCAGCGGTCATTGCCTTCGGTCGCTGAATCTGGGACCCCTGTTTCTCCATTGTCATGAGGATGTTGGTCCTTGTGGTGTTCAGGGGTGTAAAGTTCGGAGGAGGCTTCCTTCCCCTGATCCTCCGAGTTCGTCCTATTTGCTCTGTTGGATACTTGGCTTGCTGGCTTGATCCTTCGGGACGGGAATGGTCGTTCTTTGGCCCCCCAATTCTTAGCTCTTCGGCTGTCATATGCTACTCGGCTCTTCGGAAAAATTCATCGAGCGTGTCCAGGGGGTCTTTGGAAAACTCACAAAATAGCTGCGAGTCCCTACGAAGGCCCCGTATCATGGCGAGGATGCGCATTTCTGGCCGGAAGTCTGGAACACTTAGGGCCTCTCGGTTAAATCTTTCGACATAGTCACGGATGGTTTCCCCGTTCCTCTATGCTATGTCAAACATCTGTACTGGCATCTTCGCTATAGGGCGACTTCCAATAAACTGCTGGGTGAAGGCAGTGGACAGCTCCTGGAACTCTCTGATGGTTCTTGGGGCCAGAGAGTTGTACCATGCTGTAGCAGGGCCGGCAAGGGTGACCTCGAAACATTTTCATAGAGTGGCATCGTCAGCCCCGTGCAACACCATGCTCCGTTTGTACTTCATCAGATGGGCCTGTGGATCTGTTCGGCCATCATACGTCTCTAGCCGAGGTACCTGGAAATCACTGGGCATGGCTACCTCGACTATTGTTCGGGTGAACGGTGACTCATCGCCACAAAAAGTTTCAGATAGTCTGGCCCAGATAGGTCTGTGGGCTACCTGTTTTTCCACCCTTTCCAACCTCGTCAATATTTTCTCCATAAGGAGTGTGGCGCTGGGCACTTCTTCGGGGAAAGGGGATCGTCGGCATCTCTTCGGGGATGGGGACCTCGCCTCAGGTGACGAGCTCCTTTAGTGCGGGATTTTGGGTCGCTTGGACTCCGTCCGTCCCACAAGCCGTGCCCCGAGGGGCGTGTTTTCTGTTGAAAATTCCTCTCGTGGGTCTCCACTTCCCAAAGTACGATGAGCTGATTTAGAACTTCTCTCTCGAGGGCGCGCTGGCGAAGGAGACCTCTGGACCTGAGTTTGTTGTGGCCACCTTCTGTCTATCTGCTGTGCCATTTCGGCCACAACAGAACGTTGGAACTCGCGTAGAAAACTCATGGTGATGACCAAAGGACGTTCTTCCTCAGGCAAGGAAGTCCCTAGAAGGGTTTGCTCAGTAGCCGGTTGGACTTCAGGCGCGGACGGGGACCTCGGAAGTCCTTTATCCTTAGAACGCCGAGTTTCAACGACGGCAACCTGAGGGTGGTTTCCCACAGACGGTGCCAAATGATGCCCTTCAGCATCTTTGTCTTGCGACATGGTGAATTCCGAGGGAGCTTCTGAGGAGGGAAAACATCTGACGGAGAGGTTCCCCAGGTGGGAAAGTACCTGAAAGACTCCGAAAAAAAGGTTAGGAGGTCCCCGGGATGACTTTCCGGGGAGGAGCCTCTGATGCCCAAGTTAGTGTCTTGATAGTGAGTGAAGTAGTAACACTTAAATGGATATGGGGTCTAGCCTGTATATGTTTTCTATTGTGCGAGAGTGCCGATGGCGAGAGAGCTCTCCTGCCAAGTCCTGTTTCCTAGTATTTATAGAAGTACCTGGTCCGTTTGGATCCTGACACGTGTTCAGTCGGATCCTTTTTGTGCTTTTTGGGCGTAGGGAACAGGTAGCCGTTTGTAGGCTCCTAGTTTTGTGGCTGAGATGGGACTTGGATGATGCAAGGTGTCAGGCCGCCGTTTCAGGCAGCGTGTGGGCGACCTGTCAGAGGCTCCTTAAATGCTCATTAAATGCTCCTGCGGTACTCCCGAGGTCCTTTGGGCAAGGTCGCCCTCTGGTACGGACGCCCTCCTTCGGGAATCACGCTAGTGGCTCGGGGAGTTCTCTAGCTCGGGAGTTCCACCTTCGGGGAGAATCTCTCCTGCTTTCAGTAGCTGGTTCTTTTCTCCCAAAGGCGATATGTTCGGCTCTCCGAGGGAGTCAGCGACTCATTAAGATAGCTTGGCGTTTCAACCGAAGTGCTTACTTCGTCATGCTCGATCTCGCTTCTGCCGAGGTCTGTGGCAATGCTTCTTTCCGAGCTATGTCAGGCTCCCCGGTCAAACTTACGGGGAAATTGATGCTGGGGGAGGCGATAGCCTTTTGGCTATCACTAGGGTCTGTATGGCCCCTAGAACTTAAAAAAATTTGCAAACTTACTTGGAATTCAACATAATTTTTTTTTCCACTTTTGAGCACAAAATTCTCCCCAAAAATGATCTAGAATCCTACATCAAAATATAGATCATGAGATTTCAAGAAAATTAAAATATAATTAAACCAACTCATAATAAAATTAAGGAAATGAAACCAAAGCTAAATGAAAAGTTTAATGCTTGGCTTACGTCGTAAGAAGTGTTTGGTTTAACGTCATTGGCCCATTGTCTGCCTTGATAGATGAAGGAGGTTCTTTGTTCCTCTACAAAACTTTCACATCCACATTGCCATCCATTTTATGGTGGATGGTTGGGTTATAGACTCCTATTGGATTTAGGTCAGTGTTCACTAGTAAGGTACCTTGTAGTTTTTTGGAAAGCATTTTAGCAAGTTGACACAACTGAGCCTTAAAATTCTGCATATTCACTCTTCTGTTCCTTAATTTCAAATCTATTATATCAAACCTAGCATCAGATTGTTGCATATACTTAGAGATCAATTCTTCCACTGTTGGTCTTTTTGCCTTTTATAGTCTAGGTAGAAAACCAGTCCGTTATTGCCTCTGATTACTCTAAGAAAATTAGGATGATTCCTCTATCCTAGAGTATACGTATTGCTATATGAATTATTCTGTGGCCTCGTTAGATTTCCAATAAAGTCCACTTGCTCCGTTCTAGTTGACCAATTTTGTATTTGGTAATCATTACTCGAATGTCCTCCACAAACATCGCATTGCATCGCAGCTTACTTTTGATTAGTAGAAAAATTTCTAAACTCTCTCATTAGAGCTTCAACTTGATTGGCTAACAATGTATCAGCATCTAAATTTTTAATTGTAGTTGCTCTGCTCGATTTAGTTTTGGAAGGTGGTTGCCATTGGTAATTGTTCATAGCTATCTCCTCAATCAACTCTTACGTTACTTTAGGTGTCTTACTATTCAGAGTACCACCAATTGCTGCATCGATCATTTGATTGGAAGCATAATTCAAGCCATTATACAATATTTGCACCTACATCCGTATAGATAATCCATGATGTGGACACCTTCTGAACAGATCCTTGAACCTTTTTCAATCTTCATATAATGTTTCTAAATCTATCTGGCTAAAAGTAGAAATATCATTACGAGACCTTGCAATCTTAGCTGGAGGAAATTACTTCAGTAAAAACTTCTTTGCATGACCATTCCAAGTGGCAATAGAATATCTTATAAGTGAAGTTAACCATAGCTTCCCTCTTGCTCTCAATGAAAATGGGAGCAACCTCAACCAAATGCTATCTTCACTAGCTTCATTAATTCTAAAAGTATCACAAATCTCTACGAAACTAGCAATGTAAGCATTAAGTTCCTCATCCACCAAACTATCAAATTGAACATAATTCTTCACTATTTGAATAATATTTGACATGATTTTAAAATTGTTGGCATTAATAGGAGGTCTAACAATGCTTAATTTCATTTTGTCAAGAAAAGGCTTAGCATATTCTGACATAGTCCTTGCTTGATTGTGATCTTCCATGATTACATCTCTTAATTTTCTCCTCCTTCCTCTACTTTAGATTATAATGGTTGTAACTCATTACCCTTTATGAAATTAAGTTTCTTGAAAGTTCTTTCAATTTCTGGGTTAGCTTCAGCAGCTTCACCAGGATGGGTACTAGTCATGCACCAAATCTCCTACAAGAAAAAGAAGAAACAAGTAAACAATAAAATAAACTAAAAATTCAAGAAAAATACTACAATAAAAAAATGTCTAGATTAATAAAGGTCAATCTTGTAGGTAGCAATCTCAACAAATGTTTCGCAACAATTATGCCAAAATCTTGATCGTGATTCACAGTTCACATAAATCTCTTCACACGACACTAATGAATGATGTGGATATGTTAAGTCTTTCCATGCTTATAAATATATGAACACATAGGCAAGTGCACCTATCATCAAAGTATAGCAGTGGCAAGTATAAAGATCATTTCCCAAAAGAATAGAGTTGTCTGCTGTATTCAACCTTTCTTTATTATCTAAGTAACAATAAAAGGAATTTGTTTGACTAACTAAGTAAGAATCGAGCAAACTAATTAATGCGGTAAAAATAATAATTAACAATCTACTGGATACTAAAAATAATCTGATAACCAAGAATATGAAATCTCATAATTAGATACGAATCCCCTTAAAACTCTCTTGTGTTGCTCTTACTTCAGTTTAATAGGATTGTGATGAACTTGGACGATGGAGTACTTCTAAATTTAGATTAGCTTTCTATTATTTCTATTCACTAACTCTTCTTCTTAAGTAACCGATAAAGAGTCTAGGCCTATTGTGCTCCCTAAGATTGCATCATTAGTCTTACAACCCATTACTAGGTTTCACCCTAGTCTGGAGGTTATATATCACAGCTATTATTCTCAATTATGATAATATCCCTTCTATTCAATGGTGATTCACAAAAAATACAATAGATACCACTTGCATATGTTTATGATCTGACATTGTAACGATAGGTAACTACTATTAATCGACACATTAAAGGATATGAAATAGAACACATGAAAAGCATAATCATACTAAACCAAAAGTAATCATAGTAAAAAAATCATCTTAGGGTTCATCTACTCAAAGTGAACAGAAAAATTTAGTTCATAGTGCCACAAAAGAAACACAACAAGAACAAAGAATGGAAAGGAAAAGAAGTCTCTATCTCAAAATTTCTTCTCCTCCAAGAAATCTTTGATCTGATGTGCATTAAACGGTGTTCATCATCAAAACTACCTCTGGCAGCATTTTCCTAAAAAAATTCTTTTTTCTTTTTCTCTATTTTCTACCATTTCTTCTCTTTCTAGCCTTTCCAGGTAGCCTTTGGCCACCCCTAGGCACCCCTTGCATGTTCTCCATAAAAATGTTAAAAATAACTTGACAAACCCTAATAGCATTCGAATAGGGTTTGTGATGTGGGTGTGTTTGGGTGAACATTGTTATGAAAATGGGCATGTTCAAGAGTATGTTCAACTTCTAGAAGATAAAAATCACAAACTTTAATGAAATCGTTAGGAACATAAGTGTGACAACAAACACGGGTATGTCTGAATGAGTGTTTGAGCTGGCATGGGCATGTACCATGCCATGTCTGCTCCAATTTTTTCCAAAACTTGCAATTCAGCTCCAAAACTTTAGCAAAATCCTTTCTAAACAAATTGAAGTTAAAATATGAGATAAAAATAAAATATAAACCAATGAAGTACCAAATTCTAGCATAAACACCTCAAAAATAAGCAAATAGTAAGGAAAAACTTATAGAAAACATAACTAACTATGAGCATATCGATCTGCAACTTATTGACTTTGATTTTTAATTCTTTGTGAATTCATGCTTGGTTGTTAAGCCTAATCACCTTAGTAACTGGTTTGGATTGGGACACTTCATGCTTAAGGTTTCTAAGTCATTTTTATTAAGAACTTGTTAGACCTTTCAATTCTTGCTGTAATTGATTCTAGATTTGAGAATGTTGTTATGACTACAAAAAGTATTTTACTATTTTTAAGATGACTAGGCACCTGCCAAAGCTTCCCATTTGCACCAAAATCCTAGCTAAGTGGAAAAAAAATCTTTCAACCATTGCTTAAGTTCATGGAGGAGAATCAGGTTAAGCTGGTCAATCACTTGGTTATAAGGTCTTTCTCCCCTAGTTGGTTGCTTGATTAGAATTCACTTATCTAGTTGGGCTTAGAAGGGGAGGTTAAGGCATTGGTTGAGTGTGATGGACTGTTGAGCGTGTTTGGTTACTAGGAGCCTGCTTATAGCGAGCTTACTATATAGTGCTTGTGCACTGTTAAGTTCAACATGAAAAACATCAGCTGGACTAGGCCAGATGCAGTGAAGTTCAAGTTGGGAGAGACCAACTATGTGATGAGTTTGGGTGAGCTTGGATGGAGATGTGGCTCTTATAGTTAAGAGCACCTTCAGACATCAGAGCATAAGAGTTCTTAGTTGGACGTTGACATTAGTGGCCTTACTTTTGCATAGTTCTAGGGGGAGACTAGTTTTGATGAAAAGGCTTATGTGTCGAAGGTCTTAAAGGCCTCAAAGTTAAGGTCCAGGCATTGAAGTTAAGGTCCTTCGAAGATTGATACATTCATTTTCCCCTTCCTATTCCATAGTGGGATGTGTGATAACACTGGAGTTGTTATAAGGAGGGACTTATTTTATATATACTACATTATCAAGAGAGTCCACTGTCACCTCAGGGATGCCGTAGCTTATTTCTTTCAAGATATTGGTTGTAAGATGAGGATGACTAGCATTAGTGTAGGATCATTCATTACTTGGTTGGCGAAGAATCTAGGCCCTCTTCTGCAGATTAAGTTTTTTTTTTGTGGCATTCACCCTAACATTAGTTTATATAAAGAATTTTTAGTCTATAAGAATGGTGACCAGGAAGACTTTCCCTATTGGCACTCCTATTTATCCTTAAGAGTCAATATGAGCAGTAGGCTGATGAGTAGGCTGCTCTTTAATAGAAGAGAAAAAATAGACACATGCTACTCTGACTTATGTCACTGCCATAAGCTTGGCTAAGAGTTAAGATGGGTAGCAGTTGATCCTTGAAAGAGTTGAGTTTATGACCAGCTAGTTGTTAAATTTGGAAGGTCGGGTTACTACATGTAAGGCCTGATTTTTCAATTCAGAAGAGGTCATGAAGGTGCAGTTTGCGAGCCATGGAGCTTGAAGCATATCACCATCTTTTTATCCACCAGTATTCTAGACTCAACAAATAGAGGGTGATGAATCTGATGATTACTTTGGGATGCCCCCTAATTCACATTATCATTGCTTTTACTTTGAAGTTTATTTGGTAGCTGGGGGAGGCCACTATGGAGCATCTAGTTGGTGGCATAGATAGGAAAGTTGAGGAGACCATTAGAGTGTAGGATTTTGGGAGCTAAAGAAGCACAGTGGAAACTTACCAAAACCCTCTATGATCTAAGTGAAACGGAGTAAATCGGGTGTTAAAATTTTTTATTCCTAGTTGGTTGATATCTTTCACCCAACTGTTGAGTCAAATCACAAACTTGAATAGTTGACGTGTTCAAGCTCTCCACAGTATACACACAAATCACTCGGATCACCAAGCATCCACCAGCTTTTGGCAGGTTTGTTCCTCTTGTGCGGACAGTGGTAGCATGCGTCCTTTAAGGAAAGCAAGAGACAAGTATGTCAAGAACATTTTAGTACTATTCTAATTTCATCCTTAGGGAGGCTAAGGCTAAAAATCCTTACTATATGATGTGTATATAGTGAGGCATAACTCCCAAGTCTATTAGGTTTTAAAACCCGAATCCAATTAGGCCTAATTTTGAGCTTCATAATGGCTTAACCTTTGGGCCACTTATTAATCCAAAATTATCATGAAACCAAAACCAAACAATTTAGGCCATGCACTCAACTAATCCAATTGAACCTAAGTGTACGACCCTAAGGCTCTTACCACATTGGCAATGATCATAAATCACATTTATGATCATAAATACTGAGTAGTGTCTAGCAAAACATCATTGCTACTTAAGTAACAAGATAGTCGGTGATTCGACTAAACCTTTATGATCATTATTTGTTTATGTCATTGTCCCTTTGTCTAAGATATCAAGACCAAGCATGAGACATGGAATGTGTCACTCATGTGTAGCCCAATCTATGGTTTCCTGATTCCCGAATAGACATACTTAAACTGATGGCATTGATATCGTATATCAACTCATTCGAGCATGACCATGCATTTTCTTAGTCTCATTTTATCAAGGGGCCTAAAGATATCATTCTCATTACATAGGAGGGACAAATCCCATCTTGATCATACAGAACCCTCCACATGATAAGTGACATAGCCAATGACCTCCTTCAAGTTCACTCAGTTATAAGCAACAAAGGGAAGTATCAGAGTATATGACTCACATGTAGGGAACCTTGATGACTTTAGGTCAAAGGACTACATATACATGATCCCTGTTAGAATCACTTATGACACTCATATAACGATCAATGTAGCATTCTGATGGTGGGTCAGTACAATACACAAGTTCTCAAACTTGTACCCATATGTAGACTGCATATCTCATATTAGTCTCCACACATGCTAGTCTTTATGTATTATTGCAACCTACGCCACAATAATACTAGTCTAGGGACATTTAAGAATACTATTATTCTAGGGTAATAATTATGTTTGATTATATCACTTAGAAAGAAAACAACAAACACAATTACTAGATTAACGCCTCAACAAAATATCATGAGTCAATGTGCAAAATATAATCATCTCATGACTAGCTTTTGGGCACAGTACTAATGAATACCACCTTCCACCTCCATGGATTGAGCTTCCAAGCTCTCATTTTTTCCATTTCTTCAGGAAAATTGAGCCTCCGAAGTAAAATCATTGAAGCTCAATCTTGTTTTGGTGAGATTGTGTCATTTTTATGGTGTTCCAAGAGTTTTGAGCTCAAAACAAAGGTAATGGTCATTTTCCTAGTTCAAGCGTGGTTCTAAGTTGATTGGGTAGGTTGGATTGGTCTTGACATAGTTGTTTTGGGTGCCTATTATGGAGGATTTAAGCTTGGAACGTAAGGAACACCATTGCAGCTCAATGGAGGCTGTGGTGGTCAACTTGTTAGATTTTGCTTTGGATGTGTTTAAGGTAAGGAGATTTTTTATTTTAGTTGTTATTTTAATGTATTTCCAACATATTTTTATGTATGGATGAGTAATTATGAGCCTAGAAGTGATTGGAACCAAGTTTGAATCAATTGTGCGTAGTTTTCATGATGGTGGATGAAACTGGTGAGTTTTGGGCACTTCGGCACTGTTCTGGCGCTAAGATGCCAAGGAAATCCTTGCCTAGGTTATGCTTGGGAACTACAGCCTTAGTTCGCACTGCAACCCTAGGGGCCCAGCATTTCCCAGCAACTTCACAAAACTTTGGTGCCGAGGTGCTAAGCTCATGCTGCAGTGCCACAATTGCTTCGGACGTCAACCGAAGAGGGTTTTTTTGGTTCTTAAATGGTTTTTAAATGTCATAGACATATATATATGGGTTGTTAAAGTCTAGAAATGGTATTAGAACAAAGAACAAGTGACACATGGGTCAAACAAAGCAAGGAAAATATGGTGTGTGCACAATTAAACCTCTGTCTTCATATGGTTCTTTTGGTGCACTAGCTTAGGCTCATACTCATCCCGAAGGTAGTTTGTATGCATTAATAGTGAGTAACTAGGTAGTTTAAGAAAGAAGGATGGTGAACTAGAGCTGTAGCCTAGTTAACTAATCGTAGTATATGTGCACTAAGGCACAGTTAGTGTGGGCAACTTATGGCACAACATGTTGTAGTTTGGAAAGATGATTTAGGTTAGTATTTCATTGTCCCTACATTGGTTTGAGAGCTAAAAGAACTATACAAATTTAATGAAAACATCTACGGGGCAAGGAAGGAACTATAAGGCAAATAGGAGCATATAAGCACATTTAGGTTCAAAGTGAGCCCTAGTGCCCATAGGAAGCCTAGAATGGATAATGTGGGAGTTTTCCATGGCCTGGAAGGCTACTTGACACCTAAGTAAGTGCAAGTTGTCATAAGGAATCAAGAGAAACACTAAGAGCTTTAAGTAGATAAGTAACTTAGATCTCAAGCTAAGTTACTAGAGCACTTCGATGGGCTTTGGAGGCACAAAGTAGTTAGGCTACCTTAGTGCATTTTGGTCCCTAGTTTGTGTTACGAATTACAAGGCGCACCTAAAGTAAGCATAATTCCCATTAATGGTCAACTCATTGAGGCATTGGGGTGTAATAAGTGTCGAGCCTAGTATCATTCAAGGTTTACCAAAGAAGGTGGAGGCTTAGCAACATTTGGTCGCCCAGACAGGTCTTGGGCCTAAAGGACTAAAGTGGGAGCCTAGTACACCTAGGGGTGGAGGTTAAGCATGGCTAGTTGCCTATCTAGATCACACACTCAAGGAGCTTAAGTGTAAACCTAGTATCCCAAACTACACTAGCCATGTGCTAATCAGGGTTCACTATGGGAAGGGTGAAAGGTTAGTAACACTTAGCGGCCTAGTTAGGTCTTAGACCTAAGGCATTAGTGTGTGACCTTAGTGCACCAAACTTGGCATTGCCAAGTAGACTTGGATTACTCCTGCACGTAGTATTCAAGGGGAGGTTGTTATGTGCTTAGGTGATGACCTAGCATAGTTGGCAAGCCAAGGCTTGCTAGAGCAAGTTAGGGGCCAGAACTCGCTAGGCACAAGACAAAGTCTTATAAAAGGACTAGGATGAGGAAAGGTCCTAAAGGACCAAAATATATATGCATATCTTAGGGTTCAGATGGTTATGAGCTCGTAGTATATTTGAAACATTATTGTCTAGTGCCCTGTAGGTTTTTGTTTTGCCAGTATCCTGAAGACCCCTTATTGAGAATCTACGATTCTTACCCCTTAGTTTTTGTGTGCAGGTTTGGATGGTTCGGTCACCAGCCAGAGATGGTTGTTGAGTTAGTTAAGCATGTAGAAGTTATACTTGCTAACTTGTATTTTTCAAGCTAGTTGGTTATGATATGTACTAACTATGTTAGATTAACCTTGAGCAGGTGTTGATCTAGAAGCACAAGGGGAGGTCGAGGCAAAAGGCACTTGAGAGGTAGAGCTTAAGTAATTAGCCTACTAAGGTCACCTCAGTAGGTTATGCTTGAGTACTTAACTGTACTATATGCCTCTATCAACATTGGTTTGTTTTATCTTTTGGTTTGTGATTCATGTACATAATTGAATAATGTAAATAGGGTTGATTCTTGTAGGAAATGTGTTTATGGCTTTGGCTAGTTTTTCTATTGCTTCTAAGTATAGATGTACCAATGTTTTGAATGTTTTATTTTATGCTTATGTTTGCTTACAAAAGTGACTCATCCATTTTTTAATGCTATCATCTAGGTTAGTAAGTTTAGGTCATATGCATTACTTTTTATCTCAAGAGTAGAAACCAACAATTATGAACTAAAAATTTGGAATTCTGTAAATTCCTAGCAATCCTAGGCAGTAGGCCATCAAGATAAGGCCGCCATTAATGAAGATCGCAAGCCAAAATAGTACTTATTTGTCAATTGAGCATAAGGAATGGAGCACCAAGGACCAGGATAGTAGTAAAAGAATGAGAAAGGATGGAAACATCCAAGGCCATCAAACATTGTTTTCAAATCATGAATAATGTGGCTGAATGAAAAGTCCCCACTACCGGACTACTGGTTGCCAGAAACATAGGCATCAAGTCCGTTCGAGCTTAAAGTGACTCTCAATTGTTAGTTCGATAGTTGAAGGGGGGGTACGAGGTTAAGGAGCGGAGGCTCATAAAATATTTTGACCTCACAAAAATAATGATGAAGAAGTTTGACAGAGTTTTTGTCAGAATAGTTTCATGATGAGAAAGTACACAATTTGATGCTTTGGCCAAGTCAGATGATAGTGCTAAATAGCAGAACATGCTGAGCATAGACATGATCCATTTAATGAACATCAAAGAAGGAAGGAGAGCACCCTTTTGGAATTTCCTGTCTGAAGGAAAGATACTTGAAGACCTGTTGGAAGCTTCAAAGGTCAAAAGGCGGCTTGGCAGATACTTCCTTATCGATGAAGAACTCTATTGGGAAGATTACACTAGTCCTTTACAGAAATGTAGTGGAATAGCAGAAACATAATCCATCTTAAGGGAACTACATGAGGGAAGGTGTGGTTCCCACAT
Organism: Aquilaria sinensis; assembly: GCA_005392925.1. NCBI lineage: Eukaryota > Viridiplantae > Streptophyta > Magnoliopsida > Malvales > Thymelaeaceae > Aquilaria > Aquilaria sinensis. Next base: position 126,803 of record SMDT01000463.1, read on the forward strand.
CTGTATTGATGCTTTGGCTAGGGTCATTCTTTGGCAGGGCTATTTTTGATTGTCCCTACGACAAGATGCACAATGGCTCATTAGAAACTGTGAAAAATGCCAGAAGCATGCACTCGAACAAAAGGTTCTATCTGAGGTAGTAAAGTCAGCTAATTATCCATGTCCCTTTACTGTATGGGGAAAAAAAACCTTGTAAGTCCAATCCCCACAGCCACAAAAGAGTGAAGTATTGGAAGGTAGTTGTAGATTATTCTAAAAAATAGATAGAAGTAGAGCCATTAATAACCATATTAGCAAAGGAAGCCAAAAAGTTTGTGTGGAAAGACATTATCTGTTGATTTGGTTGTTTAAAAGTGCTAGTGGTTGATAACAATATAGAATTGGCCGGCAAAGGATTTCAAAAGTTTGGCATTGATTACGTCATTAGAATACACATCAGCTAAGCAGCATGTGCCCAAAGTAATGGGAAGGTGGAAGTGTCTAACCGAACCTTAAAACACGGCTTAAAGAAGCAGTCAGGAGAAGCCAAAGGAAAGTGGCCGAGGGAATTATCTACCATCCTATGGAGTTGTAGGACAACCTAAGAAATGCAACCCAAGAGTCTTCGTTCTCCCTTGCATATGGAAGTAAAGCTCTAATTCCCAGTTGAAATAGCAAATTTATCTTTGAGAGTAAAAACTTTCAACTAGGGGCTTAACGAAGTCGGCTAAAAGCAAAACTAGATGTACTGGTAAAGCTTAGAGAATTGGCTAACCTTTGTAGAAGGGCTTTCCAATAAAGAGTAGCTGCCTTCACAATTCAGAAAGCTAGGCCAAAAGGAATCAACGTTGGAGACATGGTGGTCTGGAATGCTGAAGTCGAACCCTGAAGCCTCGCACTTGGAGCGCTAAGGGCAAATTGTTAAGGCCCCTATGTTGTTACGACCAAAGTTAGACCTGTTGTCATCAAATTAGAAAATGCTTTCAGAGTAGATTTGAAAATTTTGTGGCTTGCAGATTGCCCAAAAAGGTACTTCACTTAAGATAGCCAAGGTATTTCTTTAAAATGGCATAAGTTAGTGAAAAAAGTAGACCTTTGGTGATAGAATAACCTAGCTAAAAAGGCTTTGTCAAAGAAAGAACCTTTGCAGGGAAAGCACCTCTGGACTCATAAATTAAGTCTTGATACTTAGAAAAATTATGAGAATGACGTAAGTTCTTCGAATGGCTAAGGCAAGTAATCGAGAGCAAGGTCCTATAAAAACCTCAGCCAAGAAGGCCAATGAAGAAATCCAAAGGCCCATAAAAGGAACAAATACATCAACCTAAAAAAAATAGGCTTTGAAAATTTCTCTAAGTCTAAAAATGTGTGAAGAAGCTGAGGCGTAAGTGCCGAATAAGACATGTACAAATGCCGAATATGCAAAGGACAAGATTGGTCGTGCAAAAATCTTTTAGTACAAATGCTTAACAAGCAAAGTACAATGAGGATAAGTGCAGACAGGCTAAGGATCACCGCTTGAAAACATGAAAAGATGATCTGAACACAGCCAAAGAGTGAAAGAATCAAATGGCCGAAAGAGGTACAAAGGAAGATACAAAAAAAAAGGCGGGGGGGATGATGTTTATGCTAAAGAACAATGAATTCATGGGTCTTAGCCTATGTTGCCTCATTCTTTCTCTCCTTTCTTTTCCTCATTCTCTTCCTCTTCCTCTTCCTTCTCAGTTTTTTTGTCGCATGGAAGGCCGTTGAGCTTGCCATAATATTCATCCCTCGACCACAGAGAGCTTCACCCTCAATCCTCTAGAAGGCATTTGGGAAGGAAAGGTCAAAATAGGGATGCCTCTCAAAGACTTAGTGGCGTGCAAGCCAGAAGCCACCCTAAAGTCCGAAGATGGTGATATTAGTAATCTTTTGGAGCTTATACCCTATCCTTTTCTTTTTTATTTCTAGCTCCTTGATCTTCCTCTTCACTTCCTGAAGTTCATTTTGGAGGTCCTTGTTGCCCTTCAATTATTGCTTTACCTTGTGGTCAAGATTATTGTGATTGACCTTGATGATGTCACGATCAATGGACACCAGAGTAAGTAGGCGATCGAGGTCCTCCACTTGAGAGTTGGCTTCTTTTGTAATTTCCATCACTTCCTCCTTAACTTGCCACTTTAGCTCATTAAGTTTGGTGTTTGCCTCGTGGCTTAGTTCAGGAAATTTTGAAGGCCATATTGACAAGGGCACATTTAGTTTACGTTAAACTGTCCTCAGTCCAGTTTTGAAAATTGGTTTGCTTCATAATGAAGTTACAAAAATACCTAGAGATGATGAAGAACTACAAACAGAAACATGAAAAACTGTTAGTAGAGGAAAGGGATGGGCAAAGACTCAATAAAATGTGCTAAGGCTTGAAAAGCCTTACCTTAGAGGTGTAGTCTGTCAAGGCTGTAACGATGCGTTCTTCATTTGAAAGCTGCGAAAGCTACATGTTGAGCTCCTGGAATGTGGCATTAGTGGTAATGCCTTTATAGAGCAATGGGATCATCTTACCTGAGACATGATGGTAAAAAAGAGACATGCCCTTTGTGATGTCCTTGGTGGGTGACTTCAGTATAATTCCCTTTGGCAAGCACATGTTCTTTGCAACACGATGAGGTTTGTGATTCACCATCCACCTTAGAGCCGAGGATTACCTTGGTTGGTCTCATCGAACTTCATTAATCATGTTAGTATCCAGCCAATTCTTAGCTAAATTTTAGGTTGAAAAATAATCAAGAGAGATAGAAGATGTGAGCACTGAACCTTGCGGGGGAACTTTGACATGACAAGACACATGTTCGCTATCTAAAATTTTAACCGTGTCTTTGATGGAAACTGTGAGCTCTTTGGCCTTGGGCATTTTCTTCTTCTCCTTTTCTGCTGCGTTGGCAATAAGGGCCTTCACAGCAATAGCACTTAGAAGCAAAACAGTTTTTGCGCGGGCTCAGCGAGGGAAAGGGAATTCATTCCTAAAGTCCTCTAGTTCAGCTACCTTAGAATACTCTAGAAGAGGGATACATGAAGTACTTCAATAGTAGTAGTGTTAGTGGCCAAACATTCTACTTGAGCCATATTCGATAGAGGGCAGTCAGAGGCCCTTTTTCTGGGATTCCTTTTAGTCGCCTCCTTGCCATCCTTCATCTTAGCCTTGGCAAGAAAGGCCTTCTTGTAAAATTGGGTGTTCAAATCTTCGCCAATCCCTCCCAAAACAAAGATTTCTATGTGAGTGCTATGAGGAAGAAAAAACATAGTTGGAAAAAACACTTACGGAAAACAAGAGTGGAATAGTTAAGATCCCCCATGAAGTAGGTGGACTAAGACTATAGCCTTAAGAGGAACATCTGAGCTCGGCCAAACTAGGGAAGAGCTCTAGCTCACTGCCCATGGACAAGCAACAAAAGTTGATGATTCTGAAGGAGGGGAATAGACATGCAGGGCACAAGGCACCTCCTCTATGATAACGTCTCACTTAAATGGGAAAAAGGTAAGGATTTGCCCCTTCATCCAAATTCCCCTAGTTTGTGAATGCTTATATCTTGGCATCAAAATCAAGAAAATGCTTTTTCAGCTTTTTATCAAGGAGTTCCAAACGATCATGCATGTCCATCTCCAGATTTCTAGCAGACCATTTACCCAATATCCCCCATGACTTCGACAGTGACAAAAGAAAGTACTTTTTTTGCCAATTGTGTCAACAATCATTGGTGTTGAACACAAAAGTGTACTTCTTGCTCCCAGAACCTCGTTCTAGCATATAGTACATAGACCCCTTCAGTTCAACAAGTAGCTTGTAATACTATAAGAAGATGAGGGAATGGGGCACTAGCCTGAACACTTTCCTCATGTGGGGGTAGGCGTTGAATTGGGCATATGAGTTGGGTGGGAGTTGGTTAACCATGATCATATGGAACTCAGAAGTCCTTCACCACGTGATGAGGAGGTTATCGAAGGCTAACCTTTAGCCACATGTTAAACATAGTGATTTCCCCCGCGGTGTTTGTAGCTCATCTCCACCCTCTCTAATGTGTCACAACTCGGGCGAGCATCCAAGGACTCCCAACCACCTCTAGATGTGGCAATTACTTCAACCATCATGCTATTTTAATAGGAAGGAAAGAAGAAAAAAAAAGTGGGGAATGAAGAGTAAGACCGACTTGAGAATGAAAGTATGCCGAAAATGTTAACCAAAAATTTCATAGAGAATTAGGTGAGCTCAAGGGTAGAGGAACAAAAATAAGAGTGAAAAGTGGAGAAATAAGTCTTCCACTACTGGCAAGTGGTTTATATACTCCCAAAGAAGTGTGAGCCAAGTATTGCATTGAATGGGAAAATGCCAAGTTTAAAATGACCTTCTATTCAAAGAAGCGTGCATTGTAGGTAGAGCCAATCTATGGAAGCCATGTGTACCTAAAAAACCGAACGAGGCAATGATTCCTATTGTGAAAAGATGTAAAGTTGCTAACCGCAAAGTGACATGATTGGCCCGAATTAAAATGACATAACTTATGTCTCTGAATGAATCGACATAGTGTAACTTTGTCAGGAGTAACAATTACATAAGGAAAGCATAAATAACATAGTGGGAAAAGGCAAAACATTGGGGTTGAAACACTTTAAAAGTTTAAAAAAGCCTCGAGCTGATGGATCTACAAGCCCATCGGCTACCAGAGGAAGGGCATGTGATGGCCGAAAGCCTGGAGGCTCGGGATCCCCTCCTTAAAGTACTCCTAACCATGGCTAAAAAAGAGCTTAGTCATGGTCATTTAGAGAAGTAAAGGTAAACTAGGCCATGTAAAGCTAATGAAGAGGTTGTTGAGGGGGGCGGGGGAAGAAATAGACCCCTAACCTAGTATCTCACTAAACACGTGGACAGTAGATCTAAGGTGTTTCCCGTAAGCCTCGATCGTCCAAACCCGATATAAAAAAGGGCATCTCCAAACGTTAAGTAAGTAACTCCTATTGAGCGTTTCTTAAGCTCCCATTTATATTACTTGCTTACTTGGGCGTCAGAAAGTCCCCCATTCCATAAAATATTTTGGGACTCCTTTCCCTTTTTCTTGGTGTCATTCAACTTTGTAGCTATCCAAAGTACACATATCTGAAAGCCGTGATGCATGATTCAAGCGATAGAGAATCCCAAGGACAACACCCTCATCATATCTTGCTCAAATGTTCTCAAATTCATGGTTCCTTAGTAAATTTTTGAAAGCTTTCACTGTACCCATGGGAAGCAAAGGTTGTTTTATACTTGCTTTGTTCATTTGAAGCGTGTTGGGATATTTTCAAGCTTTGGCATGCTTGGATTCATGGGGTAACTCTTTTTTATATGATGTTTTCTTGCTTCTTAAGCTTACAGAAACTTGGGTTTTTCTTGGATAGCTTTAGTTTAGTGCCATAAACCTTGTTGATGTTGTTAGTGTTGTGCACAAGGCCAATCATGAGATGATTTTATTTTGTACATTAAGTTGTGATATTTTATTGAGTCATAATTCCAATAATTGTGTTTGTTATTTGTTTCTGCATAATGTAATCAAACATAATTATAACCTTAGAATAATGATATTCTTAAATGTCCCTAGTCTAGTATTATTGTGGAGTGGGCTACAATAATACATAAAGACTAGCATATTTGGAGATCAATATGAGATATGTAGTCTACATATGGGTACAAGTTAGAGAACTTGTTTTCTGGACCAACCCATCAAGAGAATGCTGCATGGATCATTCTATGAGTGTCATAAGTGTTACTCATAATGATCAGAGTGTATGTAGTCATTTGACCTAAAAGTATCCAGGTTCCCTACATGTGAGTCACATACTTTGATACTAATGTATGTTGCTCGTTACTGAATGAACATAAAAGTGGTAAATGGGTAAGTCATATATCATGAAGAAGGATTTGTATGGTCAAGATGGAATTTGTCAGTCCTATGTATTATAGTGATATCTCTAGGCCTCTTGATAAAGTGAGACTAAGAAAATGTATGGCTTCCCATGCTTGCACAAAGAAAAACCCCCTGGTTATCTAATCTAATTCAATAGTCATCCAGTAGACACTACATTAGTCATGTATGGACTGTCATATCAAGATTTATCAATCCCCTTCACAAATTTTTGAGTTTGGATTTTTTTTATAAGAAAGAAGATATGATTTCTAATTATTCATAATTAAATTGAATTGTAGGGATTGGGCATTATCCCTGCTTATTACTTCTCCTCCGAGCAGTAACAAAGACTAAGAAAATGTATGGCCACGCTCAGATGAGTTGATATATGATATCAATGTTCTCAGTTTAAGTTAGTTTGCTTGGGAATCAAGAAACCCTAGATTGGGCAATACGAGAGTGATACATTCCACGTCTCGTGCTTGGTCTTGATATCTTGGAAAATGGGACAATGTCATATAGAAATAATGATCGTAGAGGTTTAGTCAATTCACTGACTTTCTTGTCACTTAGGTAGCTATGATGTGTTGCTAGACACCGCTCATTGTTTATAATGATAAATGTGATTTATGATCATTGCCAACATGGTAGAAGCCTATAGGGTTGCACACATAGAGCCAACTTGACTATTTGAGTGCATGAGCCAAATTGTTTGGCTTTTAGTTTCGTGATAATTTTAGATTAATAATTGGCCCAAAGGCTGAGCCATTATGAAGACTGAAATTAAACCTAGTTGGATTAGGGTTTTGAAATGCATTAGGCTTGGAAGTTGACCCTTATTATATATACATCGTATAGTGAGAATTTTCACAGCTCTGGCCCTACCCTCCTTAAGGACAAAATCGGAAGGGCTCTAAAAAGTTCTAGCCACCCTATTTTCTTGCCTTTCCTTGGAGGACACAAGCTAGCATTATGAGCGTAAGAGGAACGCATCTGCTAGGATGTAGAGGAGTGTTAATCTGAGAGGTTTGTGTGGATACCATAGAGAGCTTGAACACATTAATTGTTCAAGTTTTGTTGTTCAACTCAATAGTTGGGTGAAAGATCCCCGCCAACTAGGTATAAAAATTTTGGACACTCGATTTACTTTGTTTCACCTGAATCTTGGAAGGTTTTGGTTACTTTCCACTGCGCTTGTTTGGCTCCCAAAACCTTATAGATGTGTTTGAAGCTGGGAAACCTAGTGGAAACCGTTGATGTTTGTGCTTGGTTAATTGAGAAAATTCAAGGTGTAATTGAGGTATGAGATTTATGATTCATACTTATTTGATGCCATTCGAAGCCAATTTGTGGTGGAATACTTGTGAATTTGTTGGTTAGCATTAGTTGTGTGGGGCGATCCTCATGGTTGACTTGTGATATTGCCAAGCTTAGAGTGATGTTTATGTGCATTGCAAGCTTGGTATAGCTGGTGAATTATGGCCTAGAAAGTGTGGTTTGTAGGGTTCCAAAGTGGAGAGGCATCCCTTACTTGTTTGGGAGCCTTTCAAGGCCTCCCATGGTGCGTTGTGCACCATTTGCAAGTGCAAGGCATGGGCCACTAGTGCCATAGTGCCCGTTGGCATTGCAGTGCCTAGAGTACACAAAGGAAGATCAGAATGGATGGTCTATGGCGCTATTGCCGCACAAGCCTATTCATTAGCAAAACTCACCTTTTTCAATGAGTTTTAGGAGAGGTCCAATAGCGTGCCTATAGTGCCTAAAGGTTTATGTGACCTAGTGGTATTCTAGGACATATAAAACTCCTCCATGAATTAGGATTTTTTCAAAGAATTGCGGAGTACAAAAGTGCCCATAAAGCAAAGCAAGTTAATTGGCCACAATAGAACACCTTATTCGGTGTAAAGTTTAGTACCATTGGGAGCCTAGTTGGGCCTTTAGGTTTGAGGAGCCAATGTGGGAACCTTAGAAAACCTAGTTAGGGTCCACTCAACATAGAAGTGATGAGTTTGACCATGGTTGTTGCCACTCTACTAGGCTGAACCATGTAATAGTGGATAGGTAAACACCATAAGTGAAGGTTTAATGCACTTGTTTCCTAAGTAAGTTTACTTGAGGCACAAATGAGAACCTAGTACACTCTTGGTAGGGTGTTAAGCTGTAAGCTTTGTACACGAGTGATCTAGTCAAGTTTAATAGCTTGAGGAACTATGTGGAGGAATTGTATAGTTAACAAGTTTCTTGGAACTCAAGTGAGGCGCATTCACCATGTTCACCTATACAATAATCAAAAGAAGGTTATTTAGTGATTTTAGCTCACTAGGACGTTACCAAGCCATGGCTTGCTTGGACCGAGTTGGAGGCAAAAACTCACTAGACATGTGGTGACACCTATGGGAGGACTAGGTAGAGGACAAGTCCTAGGGTACTGAAATGATATGCACATTGGTTTAGCTTCACACTGTAAGCTCTCGCAATTGGTTGCATATAATACATATGTGTTTTCTTAAGGGAATAGTTATAGGTTAAAGGATCCCTTATTGAGAATGATTGTTTCTCATTCCTTAGTATTTATTGTGCATATAGGTTTCTATAAGGCCGGTAGCCCTTAAGGGTTGTTGGGCTAAGCTCACGAGTTTGTTTTGTGTTTATTTGAATATTTATGAATCTAAAGTTTGGTTCGCTTGTTTGTTACATTTTGGTGCTAATTACAATTGTTTGTTTGGCTAACAGTGGCTAATATGGCAGAAGGATGGACTTTTGGAGTTTATCACCTGGATGTTGAGCCGAGGTGGTGTAGGCTTTTGGGAGACAAACAAGCGCAGCAGAATATAATCAAAACCCTCCAGGATCCAAGTGAAATGGGGTAAATTGGGTGTTCAAAAGTTTTCAAACCTAATTCGATTGAGATCTTTCACCCAGCTGTAGAGTCGAATCATAAAACTTAAATAGTTGTTTAAGCTCCCTATGGTATCCACACGAGCCTCTCAAGATTACCACGATTCTACCACATCCTGGCAGATGCTTTTCTCTTGCGCTCACAGTGCTAGCTTGCATCCTCCAAGGAATGGCAAGAGAAGAATGCAGCTGGAACCTTTGGGAGGCTAAGGCAAAAAGCTATGAATTTCTCACTATATATTGTATTTACAGTGACACTCAACTTCTAAGCCTAATGAGTTTCAAATCCCTAATCCAATTAGGTTTTAATTTCAGGCTTAATAATGGCTAAACTTTTAGCCCAATTATTAACACAAAATTATCATGAAACCATAACCCAAATAAATTAGCCCATGCATTCAAATAATCCAATTGGCTCTATGTGTTTGACCTAATAGGCTCTCACCACATTGGCAATGATCATAAATCACATTTATTATCATAAGAAATGAATGGTGTCTAGCAACACATCATTGCTACCCAAGTGACAAGATTGTCAGTGATTCAACTAAACCTTTATGATCATTATCCACATATGCCATTGTCCCTTTGTCCAAGATATCAAGACTAAGCACAAGACATGGAATATGTCACTCTTGTATAGCCCAATCTGTGGTTTCTTGATTACCTAGTAGACTAACTTAAATTGATGACATTGATATCATATATCAACTCATTCGAGCATGGCCATGCATTTTTTAGTCTCACTCTATCAAGGGACCTAAAGATATCACTCCCATTACATAGGAGCGACAAATCCCATCCTGATCATACAAAACCCTCCGCATGATATGTGACATACCTAATGACTTCCTTCAAGTTCACTCAATTATGAGCAACAAAGGAATGTATCAAAGTAAGTGACTCACATGTAGAGAACCTTGATGACCTTAGGTCAAAGGATTACATATACCATGATCACTATGAGATCACTTATGACATTTATAAAACGATCCATGTAGCATTCTCAAGGTGAGTCACTCTAGTACACAAGTTCTCCAACTTGTACCCATACGTAAACTACATATCTCATATTAGTCTCCATATATGCTAGTTGTTATGTATTATTGTAACCCGGTCCACGTTAATACTAGACCAGGGACATTTAAGATTATCATTATTCTAGGGTTATAACAAAACAACAAACATAATTACCGGATTAATGCCTTAATAAAATATCATGACTCAATGTCCAAATTACAATCATCTCATGATTAGCTTTTGGGCACAACAGTAACAGGTGGGAGCTTAGCTATCGATTTTTGTAGATGTGTTTCTGGTGTATAGTTTTCATACACTTGTTGCCTCCAATATTCTTGGATGAGTAGTAAATTCTAGAGTCTGTCCTGGGTGTAAGCATCATCTACTTTTGTATAGATGTTTGCAGGCGGTTTATTATGTGTAGTTAAATTCACAACTATTTTGAATGCTTTGATTGCTCTAGAACTTAGATTTCTCGGAAAAGCCCGACAACATTTTATTGATTATGATTATTTTTTATGTTTTATAGCTTGTTTTATTATTTAAACCAAAGCATAACTCATGCATAGCTTGGAACTGGGATCTAGTGGATTACCTTTGTATGTTCTTTGTTCGCACAAACCTTTCCCTCTACCACTAACAAATAATGTGGATGTGTCAAATCTCTCTATACGCTTACATATGTAAACTCACAGGAAGTGCACCTATCATCAAAGTATAGTAGTGGCAAGTACGAAGATCATTTTTCTCAAAGAACTTGTCTATTGTGCACCACCTTTCTCTGTTATCTAACTAATAATTAAATTTTTTTGTTTAACTAACACTATGAATTAACTAAACTATGTAATGCAGTAAAAATAAACTACTAATTAACAATTGGAAATGGAAAACAATTAAGATAATCAACGATAAGAAACCTTATACTTAGAATCGAATCCCTCTAGAATTCCTTTGTGCAGCTTTTACATCAGTTTATCTCAATTATAATTAACTTGGACTATGGAGTACTACCTATACTAGATTAGCTCCCAATTATTCTTGTTTCACTAATCTCTATTATTAAGTGACCGATAGGGAGTTTAGGTCTATCACACTTCTTAAGAATGTGTTACTAGTACGATGACCCACTACTGGGTTTTGCCCTAGTATAGACGTATTATATGGCACCTATTACTCCTTATTATAATAATATTCCTTCTATCCAATGGTGATCCACAACAAACATATTATATTTTACCTAACGCATGGTCATCATACCACATTGAATTAAGAAGCCGACAACTTTTAATTTAAGCATCAAAGAACTTTGGATAAATCTAAAGAAGAATATAATCATATTAAACCAAAAAGTAATCACAAACACAAAATCATGTCAGGGTTCATGTACTCTAAACATGAGTAGGGGAAGTTTACCTTATAGTGCTGTAAAATAAACACAGTAAAATTAAAAGAAAAATAGGAAAAGAGTTATCCATCTCTAAATTGATTTTGTTCCAAGCAATCTTTGATTTAGTACTTATTAAATGGAGTTGATCATAAAAATTGTCTCTGGCAACCTTCCTTTATGAAAACACTCTTCTATCTTCGTATTTTTCTGTCTTTGTGACTCTATCTTTTTCTCCTTTTCTTCTTTTTTTTCCGCTCGAAATAACCCTAAAAACCCTAAAAAATAGCCAAACACAGTAAGGGACATGGATGTGTAAAAGGCTGTGTAACACCTCTAGTACTTAAAAATATAGCCAATTGGAACACAGTTTTGAACATGGGATTGTAACTCAGGCACGGTCATGTAGTAGGGTGTGTTACAAAGTCTGTTAGCTCCAAATTTTTCCAAAACATGCAATTTAGCTCCAAAACTTCATAGAAATCCTTCCTAACTCAAATACAGTTGAAATGTAGCTTGAAAATGAAATATGAACCAATTAAGCACCATATCCTAACCGAAAACATATAGAAAACATGGCTACATATGAACATATGATATTTTTGTTAGTATTGTGCCCAAAAGCCAACCATGAGGTGATTGTATTTTGCACATTGAGTTATGATATTTTATTAAGGCATTAATCCAGTAATTGTGTTTTTCATATGTTTTCAATGTGACAAAATCAAATGTAATTACAACCCTAAAATAATCCAGTAATTGTGTTTTTCATATGTTTTTAATGTGACAAAATCAAATGTAATTACAACCCTAAAATAATAGTATTCTTAAATGTCCCTGATGTAGTATTATTGTGGAGTGGGTTACAATAATACATAACAACTAGCATATATGGAGACTAATATGAGATATGTAGTCTACATATGGGTACAAGTTGGAGAACTTGTGTACTGGACTGACCCACCATGAGAACGCTACATGGATCGTTATATGAGTGTCATAAGTGATTCTCATAGTGATCATGAAATATATAGTCCTTTGACCTAAGGTCAGGGTTGCCTACATGTGAGTCACATACTTTGGCACTTTCTTTTATTGCTCGTAACTGGGTGAATGTGAAGGAGGTCATTGGGTATGGCACATATCATGCGGAAGGTTTTGTATGATCAAAATGGGATTTGTTTCTCCTGTGTAACGGGAGTGATATCTTCGGGCCCTTTGATAGAGTGAGACTTAGAAAATGCATGGTCATGCTCAGATGACTTGATATACGATATCAATGTCATCAGTTTAAGTTCTTCTACTCAGGAATCAAGAAACCATAGATCAGAATACACGAGAATGATACATTCCATATCTCGTGCTTAGTCTTGATATCTTCGACAAAGGGACAATGGCATATACGAATAATGATCATTAAGGTTTAGTTGAATCACTGACAATCTTGTCACTTGGGTAGCAATGATGTGTTGCTAGACACTACTCATTGCTTATGATTATAAATGTGATTTATGATCATTACCAACATGGTAAGAGCCTATTGGGTCACACACATAGCCTATTTGGATTATTTGAGTGCATTGGCTAATTTATTTGGGTTATGGTTTCATGATAATTTTGTATTAATAATTGGCCCAAAAGTTGAGCCATTATTAAGGCCAAAATTAAACCTAATTGGATTAGGGCTTTGAAACCGATTAAGCTTGGGAGTTGAGTCTCACTATAAATACATCATATAGTGAGAAATTCACAGGTCTTGCCCTAGTTTCCCAAAAGGACAAAATTAGGAGAGTTTTGAGAACCAGCCGCATTCTTCTCTTGCCATTCCTTGGAGGACGTAAGCTAGCACTGTAGGTGCAAGAAAAAAGCATCTGCTAGGATGTGGTGGAGGTGTAGTGATCTCGAGAGGCTTGTGTGGATACCATAAAGAGGTTGAACATGTCAACTATTTAGGTTTCTTGATTCAACTCAATAGTTGGGTGAAAGATCTCAACCGAATTAGGTGTGAAAATTTCAAACACCCGGTTTACCCCATTTTTCTTGGATCCTAGAGGGTTTTGGTTATATTCCGCTACACTTGTTTGGCTCCTGAAACCCTACAATTTTTCCCCCACACTTGAACCTTTGCTTGCCTTCAAGCAAAAATCATGAGAAAAATATAAAAAGAAACCTTAAAATCATTGAAATAGAATCAATTCCTTAAGCATAGAGGTATAGGGAGGACTGAGACTTTAAAGGTCTTAAGAAATTAACAAGACTACCAAGCATGCAACACCTTCAATCTAACACTTTTCAAAATAAAATTTAATGGAAACAATTCCTTCTCAAGCTAGCAACTAATAGCATTTAAAGCTAAGGGGAAGAACATCAAATTTTCATGTGAAGTAAAAGGTAGAAACCACACTAAGCTAAAGCTTACTATGCACAACCATTCAATCCACAAACCATGGATTGGCCGACTAATTGAACCTTCTAATTTCTTTTTCTTTTTCATTCAATTCTCTTCATATACCAAAAATTTTAACAAGTGTACACTATAGGAGCTCTCTATATACCCAAGCTAATTTTGAACACAATCCAAGATTATTTGATCATACTGATACTCTTAGAATCTTTTCAACCTGTGATGGACTCTTGCCTTACGATAAGTCAACAACCTACTTCAACACTAAAAACAATGGAGTAGCATAATTCCATACATTTCTTTACAGTATGTTATCAATAATCAACCACAAATGCATCAATCAAACTACCATCAATCCAACATAGAAACTCAGTACTTAGGATGTTTTGAATATTGTACTAAACACAAAAACTTGATGCACAAATAATAGTTTCTAGACACCATCTTCCACTAGCTTGCCAATGAATCACAAAAAAAAAATTGAAAACTTTTCAAAAAGATATTAAGTACCAAAAGTGAAAGATCTCAAGAATAACTTAGTTGGTCTTCAAGTTCAAAACTCAAAACATAAAATTAACAACCACTCTCTAATAATAATATGCTCAATAAAATGATCCAAAATAATTAAGCTCCAAAAATAATTAATAACTTAAGGAAAATCACTACAAAATATAATCAAGAAAAATCATAAAAAATAATGGGTAAAAACAAAACCCACTCCCCCATACTTAAATTGTACATTGCCCCAAATATACTAGTGTAGAAAACAAGGTGAAAAAGAAGTGATACAAACTAATACTGTCATTGAAAAAAAAAATCAGTTGCTTGTTGTGCGAGTCAACATCCTAGAAGTTACAATTGAAATTCAACGGCTTCCATGAAAAACAAAAAAGGTTATCAATCACACAACAAAACTAAAGAGATACACACAAGTAGAAACTAAAACAAGAAAGTACAAAAATGAAATAGGAGCAACTATCGATCTAAAGTGAAAAATAACTAATGAAAATATGAAAATATGAAGTGGTAGCAATAGCTATGGTAGAAACAGATAAGGTCATGGTGGAAGTAATTGATCTTGACAATAACGAGATTAGATGCAGCATCGGCTAGTGTGTCCTCCTCAATGTCACTTTGACCATCATTGCCCTTATCTAAACCCTCTCACAAGCATGGCGGAATGACCAGTTAGAATGTGGTGTATGGATAGGTGACATGTTGTGCAATCAGATGCTTAATGATCAACTGTAAGAAAACCATAAGTAGAATCAGATGGTGGATAGCCCTCAAAATGGTCTGTAGGATCACTCATCCATTTCTAACAGGTTGACTGGTGAGAATGGAAAGCAATAGAAGTGCCCGCTCCATAGTAACTGGATTGATAATTAGTTGGCAGCAAAGGCACTTAGTCAGAAAGATGAACCAGGGATGTATAGTGGTCCATAGCTTTGACAGAAAAAGAAACAAGGTACATTCTGGCATAGCAGTCCAAGTGATAGGTTGACCATAAAGTGTCTACGTTAGCTGATCTTGATCAGGCTGTGGGAAGCAACCTAGGATCAAAACAACACCCAAGTGTTTGTGAATGTCATCCACATAAACTTAAGGCTTGATGTCCTTCATAAATGTCCACAGTGATGTCTCAGAACCATAAATCTCCGTTGGTGTGAAACTCCTTCACTAATGTCAGCTCAGCAAAAGTAGGTGGCCCGTACAAGTGCATCCAGCCTTGGCAGACCACAATGTCATGGACAGTAAGTGGATAGGCAGTGAAATAAGGAAAGTGAGGCTGAAATGTAACTGCTCGATCCTTGTAGGGCCCGTGCAGAGAGTATGCCTCTAGAGATACAAACTAAGTAAAAATTTTGTGAGGGATGTGCTCCATCTCATGCCAGTGCTGTGCTATGACCTAAAAGTTCAAGTAACCCCCAGAAAAAAAAATTTGACCCATTGAGAATATATATCAAACACTTTGTGAACTAATTACGTGGGCTACAAATAAGATGATCTTAAGCCTATGAATTTGAACTAAATGGATTCTTCAAGATCATCAACAATAACCCATGCCTAGGAGCTATAAAACATATAGTAACATAGCTAAATTTCATCTCATAAATCTAGATCATAGCCATGGAATGCAAGTATAACACTAGCATCTTACTTTTTCTATATGCAAATTCCATCAAATTCTTTTACATAAAAAATTAAGGAAAAGAGTTAAAAAAGAGAAGAAATACTTGAATTAAAGTGAAAGTAATGTGAACCATACCTTGGAGGGTTCAAAATTAAAGAGAAGCACTAGTTTCAAACAAGTCCTAAGAATGCTGAAAAGTGCCTTAGAGGTTTTAAAATAGAGCAAAAAGTATATCTTAAATAGGATTGGTCGAACACAGTCAATTACATGGGCATGTAACAAATCGTGTTACTTAAAATTTTAATGAATATGGTTGCTAACATGGGTGTGTGGTTCACCGTGTTAGTGTCCTGATCCAAAAATAACAGCAATCTAAATATGAAACATGAGTTGGGTAAACAGTCTTGTTACAACCCATGGATAGCATACATGGTCTTAGTTATGGCCATGTTTTAAAAAGTGTTATGCCATTAGAAGGTGAAAAAATTTTATGCAAAAGATTGACAATGTCTCAAACATGGGCATGTAGAAAAATGTGTACAGTAAACATGCTTTTTTACATGGGCGTGTAAGCAAATGTGAAGAATGTCTATTGCCCAAAACTTATTTGTGAAATTTGCAGATTAACACAATAAGCAACATGGCTGGGAGAGGGCCATGTTCCACAAACATGTGGAAGAACACAGTTGTGTGTGTAACCGTGTTGTTGCTCTGGAAAGCAAAATTCTTAAACTTAGAAGCAAAACTCACTTTCAAACATGGTTGTGCAATAAACTTTTTAGGATAAACTTGTTTTAAAACAAAGGCGTGTTTGTACATGTGTTTAGCATCTGGAAAATTAAGCTTCGGAAAACATGGTGTAATAACTTGGTCATGTATGAGACCATGCAAGGTAAAAATGCTTTATGACACAGCTATAACATGAACCGTGTTTGGTTACTGTATCTCAAATAAAATTTTCTCCATGAAAAATCATTTTAAGTAAAACAAACATGGTTGTGTTTGGAACCATGTTAAGGAATGTAGCCATGAACATGGGTGTCTATAAGACTATGTTTTGTGCTTGGAACTTAGAAAAATTGTGCTGACTTACTTATACTTGAAAGTGACCTTCTTCCCTCACTTTGAGCATAAAATCCTTCTAAAAAAACTCTAGATTCTTGTATCAATGAAAACCATAAGATAACAGGAAAAATGAAAGCTAATCAAGCACTAAAAATCAAATTAAAAAAATGAAAACTAAGCTAAATGAAAGATTGAATGCTTGGGTTGTCTCCCAAGAAGCACTTGGTGTAATGTCATTGCCTTAATCAATTCTTGGTTCAACGTGCCTGAGCGTAATATCCTTTTGATGTATGCAGGGAATCTTACCTCCAAAATATCACTTGAGTTGGTGACCATTCATCTTAAATCTTTCTTTTTGCGGATGCTTAATCTCAATAACACCGAAAGGGAAAACTTTTATTACCACAAATGGCCTAGACCAACAAGACTTGAGCATAGATGGAAAAAGTCAAAGCTAAGCTTTGTAGACTAACACTCGATCCCCAGCTCGAAACTCCTTCCCCTACTTTATCTTCATGTCATGCCATTTCTTAACTTTCTCCTTATAGATTTTGCATTTCTCAGTTGCTACATCCTACCATTCATTAAGCTCATTCAATGGCAGTAAACGTTTTTCACCAGCATGCTCAAAATCAAAGTTAATATTCTTATAGCCCAATAATGCTTTATGTTGTAATGCCACAATGAGGTGACATGCTTTTGCATACACTAGACAAATACGGGGTAGTTCCAATGGGTATTTTGTATGCTGTGCAGTATGCCCATAGTACGTGATCAAACCTAATAGACCAGTCATTCCCTGTCATTGGAACTACTTTTTCTAGAATGTGGTTAATCTCTGTATTAGATGCATCGACTTGACCGCTTACTTGTAAATGGTGCACAGTTGTTGTTCAATAGGTGACTCTATATCTACTTAGCACCTTTTCCAATTAGGAATTGAAAAAATGTGCACCTTTATCACTAATGATGGCTCTTGGTGTTCTGAATTGGGTGGAAAACTAATTTAGAAATTTGCCACAACTCTTACATCATTCATAGGTAAGACTTGTGCTTCTACCCATTTAGAAACATAGTCCGTAGCTACCAAGATATACTTATTCCCAAGGGATGACACGAAAGGAACCATGAATTCAATTCCCCAAACATTGAATACTTCATATACCTAGATTCCTTGTTGGTGCATCTCGTCTTTTTTTTAGATATTGCTGGACCTTTGACAACTATTACATGAGGCTGTATATCTTCTCACATCCTAGAACAAGGATGGCCAATAAAAACCTAATTCCAATACCTTCTGTGCTATGCTATTACCTTGAAAAAGCCTCCAATTGGGCCCTTATCGCAGTGCTTAAGTATTCATTCAGTACCTGGGTGTGATACACATCATCGAATGATTTGATCTACATAGATTCTAAACCAAATTGGTTAATCCCAAAAGTAATATTTTAGTTCTGAAAAGAATTCATTCTTTGTTGGTATGTCATCTCTCGGGGTAGTTCCCTGCATAAAAGATAATTGGTGAGTCAGCAAACCAAGGCTCATCCATAATTCTAGAATTATGCATATAGAGATGTTCATCAAGGAACGGATCATTAATCTCTTTATCCTTCATTGATTCCTCTACGGGATTCCTCAACCTTGAAAGATGGTCAGTGGCTAGGTTTTCCACACATTTTTGTCCAAAATTTCCAAATCAAACTATCGGAGTAAAAGAACCCACCTGATTTGTCTTGGCTTTGCATCACTCTTCTTTAGCAAATACTTCAAGGTAGAGTTGTCAGTGTACACAATAACCTTAGATAAAAGCAGGTAAGAACAAAACTTATGAATAATAAAAACTACAACCGATAACTCTTTTGTCATAGTCGTATAATTTTTTTAGGCATTAGTTAATGTCTTACTAGCATTATGTCTACCTTGCCTTAAAATCGTACCCATTGACTAATCATTAGCATCGCATTTTTGAATAGAAAGTGACAAGTGGCTTACAGGTGCATTGGTCAATTGGTCGTTGAGATTGTTAAAGGCTGACACGAACATTCCTCATTAAAAATGAAAATCACATCATTCTCTAAAAACTTAGTGAGTGGTTTTACTATCTTGGAAAAGTCCTTGATAAACCATCTATAGAAACCCACATGGCCAAGAAGACATTTAATTCCTTTAATAGAAGACAGTGGTGACAATTTTAAAATAGTTTCAATTTTTTCCTCATCTAGTTTTATACCCATACTAGATATCTTGTGACCAGAACTGTTCCTTCTTGAACAATAAAATGGGATTTTTGCTAGTTGAGTACTAGGTTAGTCTTTACGCACCTTTCTAAAACTTTCTCTAGATTACGAAAACATTTATCAAATGAATCACCATGAATAAAAAAATCATCCATAAATACCTCTATGATGTCCTCCACTAGGTCATCAAAGATTGCGAGCATGTATCTCTAAAAAGTGGCAGGGGCATTAAACAAATTGAAAGGCATTCTATGATACGCAAAAGTACCACGTGGACAAGTGAATGTGGTCTTCTTTTGATTCTCTAAGGCAATCGGGGTTTGAAAATAGCGTAACATGTGATTCAAAAAATATTAGTAAGCATGATCGGCTAAACATTCTAGCATTAAACCAATGAAAACGAGTGGAAACCAATTTTTTCAAGTAGTGTCGTTAAGCTCCTTATAGTGAATACCCACTCCTTATCCAGTAATTGTTCAAGTGGGAATAAGCTCATTATTATCATTTTGAACAATGGCCATTCCTTAATTCTTAGGAACAACCTGAACTAGGCTCACCCACACACTATCTAAAATAAGGTAAATTACCCTAACATCTAGCAACTTGAACACTTCAGCTTTCACTACTTCTTTTGCATTTGGATTCAACCTTCATTATGGTTCTATCACTAGTTTATGGTTTTCCTTCATCAAAATTTTGTGCGTACAATAGGATGGGTTTATCCACTTTATATCGGCAGCAAACCAAGCTATAGCTCCCTTCTACTTTTGCAATATGTCCAAGAACTTCTTCTTCTTTTCAACACTCAATAGTGCAAAAATAATCATTGGCAATTTAGAATTTGGTGCTAGGCAAGCATATGCTAGGTTATCATTTAGCTTTTTCAGCTCTAACTCTACTGGTTCCTTAATTGAGGTTTTCCTCATTTTTGTACTTAAGTAGATGTTTCCCTCATTTTCTTTGTTGTCCACCACCCCTTTGGTTTCCAATTGAACCATTAGCTCCTCCTTTTCTAGGGCACCAATTTCAAACTTGGTTCCTTTAATGATACATACTTAAAATTGATCCATTGAAATACATTCCTTACAACAACGAGCAACATCAATATCGACCAAATCCTAAGAATAATAAGTATCATGCTTATCAAGAGTATTTTTCATAGATCCAAAAATATGAAAAGTAGCCTATTCCATCCTTATCTTTAAAACTAATTCTCCATTTCTACATCCATTAATGCTCCTGCAATAGCTAAAAGTGGTCATTGTTGAATCACAGGCACGTACGCTTCCATATCCATATGCAATATGACAAAGTCAGCAAGAGTAGTAATCTTATAAACTTTTGCTAAAACGTATCCAACTATTCCCCTAGGATACTTAACTGACATATCAGTCAACTGGATGCTCATTCTAGTGGGTTTAGGCTCTTTGAATTCTAGTTCTTTAAATAAAGTATAAGGCATTAAATTTATAGTGGTCCCTAAATCCACTAAAGCTCTACTAATTTGTAAATGATGAATAGTGCAAGGAATAGTAAAACTCCTTGGATAAGAAATCTTTATTGGTAAGTCATTTTAGATCATGGCTAAGTATTCTCCATTCAGGATCACTGAAGATAACTCTTTTAGTTTCTTCTTTTGAGCCTAAATGTCCTTCAAGAACTTTGTGTAGCGCGGCATCTGTTTTAAAGCTCTTGCAAAAGGAATATTAATATGGAGTTGTTCAAACATAGCAAAAAATTAAGAAAAATGTTCTTCATCATTACATTTTAAAAAATAGGAAGGATACGATAGCGATGGACAATTTTCTTTGACTTCCCTTTTCCTCCCTAGTGGCTCTAGCAGTAATTCTTTTTTGTGCAGTGTAATTACTTCTTATTGGAATTCTTTTTTTTTTTGTTCTTAAGCATTTATTGACTACTTTCTCTCATCACATCTTTTGGCATGTAGCTGTTTACCACTCCAAAGAGTAATATTTTCCAATTGTCCACTTGCTAGCATCATAATTGCTTTGTTGACTTCCATTACAGTTTGTGACATCTTATCCATCTGATTTTGAAACATCAACTGCTGCTTCTCCCTGGTGTCCTTAAGATTCTGACATTAAGCTTGAATATTGCCCGTGAATCCTATTATAGCACCTTCAAAATTTGTAGAATAGGGTGAATGCTGGAAATTCATAATCCTCCGTTGATCAGCCCAACCATCAGTTGAATAACTCTTCCATCTTGGTTTGGAGTTTCCTTGTGAGCTTCAAAAATTCCCAATGAAATCCATACATTCATTCTTGCTCCTCCATTTTTTCAAATGACAATCCCAATTCAGGTGCTCTCCCCCACAATCATCACAATACATAAAAGCCTGCTTTTTGCTATTAGAGAAATTTATAAATTCTCTTCTCAAAGTTTCAGCATGATTTGCCAATTCTAAATAAGCATCTAAATCTTGAACTGGAGCTACTCAATTTTGCTTCATTCTGGATGATTTCCATTGATAACTGTTTATAGCCATCTCTACAATTAATTCCTGTGCTGCCTCAACCGAATACTATCTTTACTAGATTCATTAATTTTGAAAGTATCACAAATATCCAAGAAACTAACAATATGAGCATTAGGGTCCTCATATGCCAAGCCATCAAATTGAACAAAATTCTACGCCTTCTGAATAATATTTGGCTTGATCTCAAAATTTTTTGTCTTGATAGGAGGCCTAATAGTACTCGATTTTGTCCTTCCAAGAAAAGGCTTAGCACATTTTGATATAACTATTGCTTGATTACGGTTTTCCATAGTTAGGTGTGCCTAATTTTTTCCTTGCTGCTCCACTTTAGAATGTAAAAGTTGTCACCCAGTGCCCCTTGCAGACAAAAGCTTGCTCAAAGTACTCTCAATTTTTGGATTCGCTTCAATAACTTCACTAGGTTAGCTGTGAGTCATACACCAAAATCCTTACAAGGAAAAAAAATAAATCAATAAATAAAAAATAAATAAAAATTTAAATAAAAAATACTGGAATATAAAAAATAGGTAGATTAATAAAGATCAATCTTTCAAGTAGCAAACTCAACAAGTGTTCCCTGACAACGGTACCAGAAACTTGGTGGGTTCATAGTTCACATAGACCTATCCCATTAACTAACAAATAATGTAGATGTGTCAAATCTATTAATACTCACAAATAAGTGAACACATAGGCATGTGCACCTATCATCAAAGTATAGTATTGGTGAGTACCAAGATCATTTTTCCCAAAAGGACAGAAGTTGTCTACCGTACTTCACCTCTCTCTATTATCTAACCGACAATTAATGATGCTTGTTTAACTAACTTCTATGAATTAACAAAACTATCTAATGCAGACAAAATAAAATACAAACTGATGCCCTGAAGCATCTCTGTCTAACGACATGGTGAGTTCCGAGGGAGCTTCCGAGGAGGGAGAACGTCTGACGGAGAGATTCCCCAGGTGGGAAAGTACCTGAAAGGCTCAGACAAAAGCGTTAGGAGGTCCCCGGGATATTTTTCCGGGGAGGAGCCTCCGACGCCCAAGTTAGTGTCCTGATAGTGAGCAAAGTAGGGACACTAAATGGATATAGGGTCTGGCCTGTATATGTTTTCTGCTGTGCGAGAGTGCCGATGGAGAGAGAGATCCCCTGCCAAGTCCTGTTTCCCAGTATTTATAGAAGTACCTGGTCCGTTCGGAACCTGACACGTGTTCGGTCGGATTCTTTCTGTGCTTTTTGGGCGTAGGGAACAAGTAGCCGTTTGTAGGCTCCTGGTTTTGTGGCTGAGACGCGACTTGGATGATGTCAGCGTGTCAGGCCGCTGTTTCAGGCAGCGTATGGGTGATCTGTCAAAGGCTCCTTAAATGCTCATTAAATGCTCATGCCGTACTCCCGAGGTCCTTTGGGCGAGGTCGCCCTTTGGTACGAACGCCCTTCTTCGGGAATCACGCTAGTGGCTCGAGGAGTTCTCTAGCTCGGGAGTTCCGCCTTTGGGGAGAATCTCTCCTGCTTTCAGTAGCTGGTTCTTTTCTCCCAAAGGCGATATGTTCGGTTCCCCGAGGGAGTCAGCAACACATTAAGATAACCTGGTGTTTCAGTCGAAGTACTTACTTCATCGTGCTCGACTTTGCTTCTGCCGAGGTTGATGGCAATGCTTCTTTCCGAGCTACGTCAGGCCCCCCGAACAAACCTTCGAGGAAGTATATACTGGAAGAGGCGAGAGCCCTTCGGCTATCACAGGCCCCCATCGAAAAAGCCGAAGTGGAAACTTCGGTTTGTTCGCTTCCTGAGGGCCCCTCTTTAGCCTTGAGTGCAGTACCTGTTCCGAAGACGGACCTTTCGTCCGAAGACGTTAGGCTTTTCTACCATAGCCTGTCTGTTGGTGTCTTCGAAGTAACCTACTTTCCAGCTCTTTAGGTCTGCGCCACGTCATGTGTCAGGAATAGGTGTGTCAGTAGCTGGTTCTTTTCTCACAAAGGTGATATGTTCGGTTTCCCAAGGGAGTCAGCAACACATTAAGATAACCTGGCATTTCAGCCGAAGTACTTACTTCATCGTGCTCGACTTTGCTTCTGCCGAGGTCGATGGCAATGCTTCTTTCCGAGCTACGTTAGGCCCCCCGAACAAACCTTTGGGGAAATATATATTGGAAGAGGTGAGAGCCCTTCGGCTATCACAGGCCCCCCTCAAAAAAGCCGAAGTGGAAACTTCGGTTTGTTCACTTCCTGAGGGCCCTTCTTTGGGCCTTGAGTGCAGTACCTGTTCCGAAGACGGACCTTTCGTCCGAAGACGTTACGCTTTTCTACCATAGCCTGTCTGTTGGTGTCTTCGAAGTAACCTACTTTCCAGCTCTTTAGGTCTGTGCCACGTCATGTGTCAGGAATAGGTGTGTCAGTCTGGAACGACGCGCCTAAGGATGAGGGGTATTGGGACATGCATCATCCCCCCTTTTGGCGCGATGGTTGACACGTGGCAGCTTGTTATTGGTGGGGATTGTGTTGTAACGGCAGGCACGCCTTTTTAGGTGTAGAAGAGCAGTTATGGTGACGTTTCGCCTTCGTAGAGCACTTATGACGCCGGTTCGCCTACCTCGCTCGGCCTATATATATGCTTATTTTGTCATTTGTCTCTTTTGCTTTTGCTTTTGCTCTGGTTTTCCTTCTGCTTTCTTCTGCTTTTCGTGGCGGTTCTTTCACATGAGCTTTTTTCCAGTCACCTTTCACGACGGCGTCTTCACACCCAGATTACGGCAAAAGATTTGGTGGGTTTTGATTTCCAAAACTCTTTGTTTTTCAAAGTTTTCCCGAAGTTCATTTTTGCCTTTTTCCGAACTCATTTTTCAGCCAGAAATGCCTATTCCTGAAAGTTGGCACCCTCTTTTGTCCCACCCTTGCTGCACCACTCCTAAAAAATTAGCAAGGTGGAAGAAAAAATTTTTCCTTCCTTCGTACGCTGTTACGAGGTTGCCAAGTTCTGACCATTACAGCTTCTCAAACCATAGTAACGAGATTACCGTTTTCCGAGCTCAGCTGAAAGTCGGACTTCGGTTTCCCCCTCCGAAGTTGATTTGCGACTTTTGCCAATTCCATGGCATTGCCGTAAATCAACTTCCTCCGAACTCGTACTGCTATTTCAACGCCTTCCTCTGTATGTGTGGCGTTTTCAAAATAGAACCACACTTCATCATTTTTATGCAGTACTACAAGCTCTACGTGGTCCCGAAGGGTGGCTTTTACTTCATGCTACCTCAGGGATCCGGGAGCAAAAGGTATATGTTCACCTTCGCCACTAAGGATAGCTCGCGAGGGTGGCAAAAAAAGTTTTTCTTTCTGAAGATGGAGGAGGCCTAGTCGCATGTTTCGACCAAGTGGGCTCAGGGAAGGCTGGGGGATGACGTCGTAGATCCGAGGATACTGTTGACTCCAGAGTTAACTTCCGTATTCGTGGATTTTGACGGACGTATCCAAGCCGTCGCCGACTGGGGTCCCGAGGTCGCTTCGCGCTCTCTTTACCCCTTCCCCATCAATTGGAGGCTGATGACCAATGAGGTCCTTCGGGAGCTAGGGGTGGCAAAGGAGCACAAGACGGACCTCGGGATGCCGGCTCTTGCCATCGCTGGGAAGGATTCCTGGCTAGTGCAACTCCTTCGGGAGGAAGTTTCTTTCAAAGCTTTTTGTGAAAGTAAGTTATTTTCTAGTCTCTTTGTTATAACTTCGTTCTGGACTCACACTGATGTCTTCCTTCTTTTTCAGAAATGGGCGAGGACACTGCCACCTTCTACAAATCCCTTTTCCTCGGTCAATCCGAGAGGGGTGAGCAGACGAAGAAAGCCGTCTCCCGGAGGCGGAAAACGACCGAGGCTGGGCCTTCGGCTAAACGGGCGAAGAAGACCATTCCCTCCGTTCAGCGTGAAGCTTCCGAGGAAGCTAGCGAAAAGCCGGAAGCTGCCACCGTCCCTCAGCCCGAGGTTATTGCCGAGGTCCCACCTCAGAGTCCTACCCCGTCGCAGGCTCTTCTGGACGCCGTGGTAGAGGCCCCTTCTGCCGAAGAACGGCGTAAAAGCAAAGGCAATGGGATCTCTGCTGAGGAGGTCCCAGATCTTGACGATGATGTGGTCGAAGTGCCAGCAGGTTCGTTTTGTGATATCTTGCCTTCATGCAGCTTTCTGTTTTGAGGTTTACTTGCCTTAATCCAGCTTTCTGTTTTGTCGTGCAGAGGAGTTGCTCACTCCGGGTTGGGCAGCTGAGCATGCAGAGAGGAGAGCCCTTCGGGATGCCCGCATCCCGAAGGGGAAAGTGCCGAATGAGCCTTTCTGGACATTTACGGAGGACATGAATTTGTACTCCGGAGACTGCGAGCAAATGGCTAAAGAGATCTTGAAAGGGATCCTCACTGAGGCCTCCTTTAAGGCCATTGCCGAGGCTCACCCGGGCAACGATTCTCTTGCCGCAAAGCTTTCCGAACACACCGCCCAGGTATACTTCGCACCTATCTTTCTTCCTTGAATTTTTTTGGTTTTCTCTTTGTCTTAACGACCTCGCCTTTATCCTTTTGCAGCTACTGGGATATGCCGGCTTTCTCAGAGTTCGGGTGGCGAGGCAGACGACGTTCCGAGCTTCGGCCTTAGAAGCCTTAGAAAAAACTAAGGCCATGTGCTCGGAATAAGCTGTCAAGAATTTGCAGCTGGCCCAAGCTGCGGAGAAGGAAGTTGCCACCCTTCGGGAGGAGTCCCAGAAAGAAAAAGAGGAACTTTTGAAGGACTCCTCCCAGAAGATTTCTGACCTCGGCTCCCAGGTGGCGGAGCTGATCTCGGCAAATGAGGTGCATCAGAAAGAGAAGTCAGAGGCTGAAGGTCTCCTGGCGAAGGCGCTTGCTGAGAAGGCTGCGCTCCAGGCCGAGGTTGATGCTTTGAAGAATGAGCCGAAGAAGAAGGCGAAGGCACTGAATAAGGAGATCTCGGATCTGCAGAAGGACCTCGAGAAGCTTGAGGTCGAGAAGGATAAATCTGACAAGATGACCAAGGTTGGTTTTCAGGATGGGTTCTGTCTTGCTCGGCAGCAAGTCCTTCAGAGGTTTCTGGATCTGGACCTTTCTTTCTTGGCAGCCCTGAACATTCCCGAGGGACCTCGGTGGACCTGGTCTAAGATTGATCATCTGAACTTGCCTTCTTCAATTTCGGCGCCGAAGGCGGCGGAAAAGGATGCAGGAGCTGATGACTCCCGGAACGTCGAGATTCCTTAGCTTGTTCTAGGATCCTTTGCCTTCTTTTTCTTCTTTTTCTTCTTGTAATTTTCCTTCTCTGTAAGCAACTCTATAAATAAAGATACTTTCTTTCATGGAATTTTGGCTAAGTCTTTTTGTGTGAATTTTTTTGTTTCTCGCCATCCCGAACACGTTTGCTCTCAGAGACTTCGCAAGATGATCACCAGACTTGTTTAGGCTTGGGAGTACATTGCCTTCTGCCTGAAAAAAATTTTATACTTAGAAAAAATTCTTTCTAAGAAACTTTTGTATTTGGAAATTTTTGTATCTTGAACAATTTTTTCCACTAAGGGCTTTAAGCATAGAACTTTTTCAAGGCTTCCGAATGCCAAGTATTTTTTAGTTCTACGCCTTCAGCATCGCCGAGTTTGTACACCCCTTTTCGTACTTCAGCCAGTACCAGGTAAGGACCTTCCCATTTTGTGCGAAGTACGTCGTGGGATGGCCTTCGGGGGCCAAATTCAGCCTTTCGGAGGACAAGGTCTCCTTTTTTTATCCCCTTTGGCCTTGCACGTACGTTTATGGCCGAAGCTACTCTTTCCTGGAAGGCTTTTCTTCTCAGCTCGGCTGTTTCTCTGTGTTCGCTGACGAGGTCCAGCTTGGTTCTTAGGCCGAAGTCATTTCCTCTTTCGTCAAACACTTGTACTCGCACCGAAGGTTGTACTATCTCTATTGGGATGATGGCCTCTGTTCCGAAGACAAGCGAAAAAGGGGTTTCCCCTGTGGCTCTTCGGGGTGTTGTTCGGTAGCTCCACAATACACTCTGGAGTTCGCCTGGCCATTTCCCTTTTGCTTCCCCTAGCCTCTTTTTCAGACCATCTTTTATGGTCCTATTAGATACCTCTACTTGGCCATTGCTTTGAGGATGGGCTACTGGGGCGAAGTGCATCTTTATTCCGAGGTTGTTGACAAAGTCCTGGAACCCTTTGTCTATAAACTGGGATCCATTGTCGGCTACCAGTATCCTCAGTATGCCAAATCTGCATACAATGTTCTTCCATACGAACTTCTGCACTTCTTTAGCTGAGATAGTTGCTAATGGTTCTGCCTCGACCCATTTAGAAAAGTAGTCGACTGCGACTACGCAAAACTTTACGCCCCCAGGTGCTGTCGGGAGTGGCCCGATGAGGTCTATGCCCCAAACCGCGAAGGGCCAGGGATAATCAGCCGAAGTTACCATTTCCGAGGGTGCCCTCTGGATTTTAGCGTGTCTTTGGCAGCTGTCACATTTTCGGACGAACTGTCGGGCATCCTTTCTTAGGGTAGGCCAAAAATATCCTTGGCGAAGTACCACTGCGGCGAGGGCGTCAGTTCCAATGTGTGAACCACAAGCGCCTTCGTGAACTTCTTCGAGGATCATTTCAGTGTCCTCTTCGTCAACACACCTCTGTAGCGGATTGGCGTATCCCTGCTGATATAACTCTTCTCCGATCAAGAAGAATCTTCCGGCGCGTCTTCGCACCTTTGCCGCTTCATTGGGGTCTTCGGGGAGGGCATTGGTTGCGAGGTATCTTTTTATTGAATTCTTCCAGCCTTTTCCCGAAGTCACTATGTTCAGTACTTCGATGCTCGGGCGGTCTAGTACCTCGGTATGCGTTTTTGACTTTGCCAAGCAATCTGCCTCGGCATTATGTCGCCGAGGCACATTTTCAATTCGAACGTTGTCGAATTCTCGAATGAGCTTAGCCACGAGTTCGTGGTATTTTGCCAAGGTTGGGTCCTTTGCGCCGTAGTCTCCTGCTGTTTGTCGAACTACCAGCTGGGAGTCACTGTGAGCCTTCAAGTTTCTTATGCCAATTTTCCTGGCCAGGCGCAACCCTGCTATGAGAGCTTCATACTCAGCCACATTGTTGGTGGCACTGAAGCTGAACTTGATGGCCTTTATCACCTCTAGACCTTCGGGTCCTCTGATAATTACCCCGGCTCCTTGGTGTTCGGAACCTGAGGCTCCATCCACATGCAGCGTCCATTCTGGCTCATCTTCACCGAGATCTGGATGGCTGTCTTCGGTTATGGGTACTTCGGCGATGAAGTCTGCCAATGCTTGAGCTTTAATGGCTTTTCTGGGCTCGTAGGTAATGTCATGTTCACCCAGCTCTATGCACCATTTGGAAAGTCTTCCCGAATGATCAACTTTTTTCATAACATCCCGTAGAGACAGACTACTTCGGACGATGATGGGGTGAGCCTGGAAGTATGGCCGCAATCTTCTTCCTGCCAGCACCAAGGCATATATGGCTTTTTGGAGCAATGGATACCTGACCTCGGCGCCGTGCAGGGATTTGCTTACGTAATAAACTGGCCATTGCTTCGACCCTTCCTCTTTCACAAGGACCGAGCTTACTGCTTTTTCTGAAACAGCAAGGTACAGGATGAGGGGCTCTCCTTCGCGAGGTTGTCGCAGAGTAGGCAGTCGAGACAAATAGATTTTATGTTCTTCCCAGGCTTTTTGACAATCCTCATTCCAAGGATGGCCATCGTCCCCGAGGTCATTTTCTCTTTTTGCTGCCTTAGTAAGGACTTTGAAGAATGCCTGACACCGATCTCCGTACCTGGAGATGAACCTGCTAAGAGAGGTTATCCTTCCAGTGAGTCTCTACACATCTTTCACTGTGACGGGAGTTCGGAATCCAAGAAAAGCAAGGAGCAACTTTCGGCCATGTATGTCCATGGTATTTTGAGGCTTGAAACCAAGTGTTCTTGGTGCCTCGAGGCTTGTATAGCCATTCCAAGCAAGGAATCAAGCAAAGGATGCAAAGAAAAGCAAGGAACAAATTCGGCCAAATGGGTATTTTGGCTTGTATGTGCATTTTTCCAAGTATTCCTGGTATCATTGAAGTCCTTGTGAGTATACAAGATATTGGTCAAAAGTTGGATGCAAAAAGAGGAGTTTTGCAAGCAAAATCAAGCCATGGAGGATTCGGCCATATGTGGTTTTTAATGTCTTGGCATGTTAGTCATGTGGGGCCAAGTGTTCTTGGCATGTTTTGAGTCCTAGATGACTTGTACAAGCAAAAATCACAAAGAAGAAATGAAGCATGCATTCGGCCACGGTGCCAATTTTTGGTGGATGTGTGTAAACCATGTGTTCATGGTAGCTAGGTGTGCCTAGCAAAATGTGAAGCCAAAATGGTAAAGGAAAGTAATGATAAATTCGGCCATAATGACAAGTTGGCGAAAATTGGAGCTAGCCAAGTGTTCTTGGCATAAATGGTCCTTAGAAAACTTATGGGACTAAATTGAGCAAAAGAAAGAAGTAATGGGGCTAATTGGGCCAAGAGTTAAATTTGAAGGCCCAAATTGAAAACCAAGTATTCTTGGTCCAGAAACTCTTAAATGGGCTATTTTGGGCCATAATGGCATTATTAGCAAATGGGCTAAATCCTGAAAAGGTTAATATAGGCCCAAATCCTGGAGAAGTTAAATGGGCCAAATCCTGAAAAGGTAAAATTGGGCCTAAATGTAAGTTGGGCCAAGTCCAGAGAAAAGAAATTAAAAGGCCAAGTGGGCCTGAGGAATTAAAAGGCCAAGTGGGCCTGAGTTAATTAAAAGGCCAAGCAGGCCTGGATTAATAAAAGGCCAAGTGGGCCTGAGAAAATAAACAGGCCAAGTGGGCCTGAGTTCCAGAGAAGGCCAGTTGGGCCTGAGTTCCTGGAAAGGCCAAGTTGGGCCAGAATTCCAGAAAAGGCCAAGTGGGCCTGAACTCCAGAAAAGTGCAAATTGGGCCTGGATTTCCAGGAAAAGGCCAATGTAGGCCTGAGTTCACAGAAAGGCTAAGTGAGCCTTTACCTCCTTAAGTGAGGTTGAGTAAGTTAAACCAAGTGTGCTTGGTAAATTATGGTTCTCATGTTTAATAGAAAGCAATTAAGTAACTTGTTAGTATTTTGGGCTTTATAGGTCCATTATGGAAAAGATAAGTTCCAACAACAAACAAAGCAAAGCAAGGCAAAGACAATGAGCAAAAGGTTACACAAATGGTGGTAAGAATCCCTATACTCACTCTCTGCATGGTATATTTTCCATGATCTTTCATTGTGAGTATTAGTGCCCCTATGTGATGGTCAAAGAACCAAGTGACCATAGGTGTGCATGGCAGGGCTATGTGGTTGTTACTTTTTGTGAGGACTCATGATACTTTCTTAGTTGGATATTTGGGCACATAAGTGCATATTGGGCAAGGTATTGTTGCTTTGGCAATTATGGTTTACTCATGAGTAATTAGCAAGCATTTAGGGCTGGGGATTGAGTTTGGCCAACTCAATTCCTAAGCTAAGGAGCGCTCAGTTGGTTATAGAAATAAATGGCATGCCGGGATTAGTTACATGGTTTATGCTAATGCTTGCGGATGCCAAACGGTGACATGGAACAGTTTGTACGAGGACAGTGTTGTGTGTGTTGAGTTGCGTGCTTCTCTGAACCGTTGTTGTTTGTGCATGCTGACCCATAATATTATTGTTATTGTTATTGTGCTATATCTTGTGTTTTCTTTGTTTTAGTGTTTTCCTTTGCAGGAACAGGATTATTTGCCATGATATTCTTGGCATGAATTTATTTGCCATGGTATTCTTGGCATGGGATTTAATTGCCATGACATGCTTGGCACAAGTTTAGGCTTTGGAAGCCATATGATGACTTTGAAAGTCATGAGTATTTACCTCACTAGGCATTGGATGCCGTCGGGATTCTTACTGAGTTTTATAACTCACCCGCCCTGTTATACCTTTTTCAGGAAATGGATGGCTTGATGGATCAAGCGTAGAGTACCAGAGTACTCGTTACATTGTGCTAAAGGGTTGGGTATGAGTATAGTGTTGCTCAATTTATTCATTTGACTCTAAGTGACTTATGTGGTATAGATTGCTTGTGAATCAAGCTAATGGTTTGGACTTCCTTGTGCAGGCATATGGAGTTTAGAAGTTGTGGGAACAAGGTCTATTAAGCTGGAATGCGTTCCAGGTTATTATGAGTCGAGGTTGGGTAGTATGAGGGCGTGGTCTGTAAAACCTGAACCTGGCTAATTAGAGACATATAGCATCCTTGGTACGTTTTCCAAGTAAATGATGCTTGTTTGTTGCCATTATGATCGTGATTATCTTTGGATGATTTTTTATGGAATGCCATGATGGATATTCATGTTATGTGCACTAGACTTGGCTGATGCTCATGGATATATATATAAATGTGGTTTTCAAAGTTGAAATGAGATGGGCTTCTTGGTTGCCATGCATTGGATTAGTACACTTGATGGACACACATTCTATGCACTTAATGGATTAAGTGTATGCTTTACTTGCAAGTGAGTTGACTATTTGAAAGATTTCCAGTGAATTTGGCTGCATGGATATTGTTGTAGTTGTTGAGATGGGCTAAAGTGTGTAACTGGCTAGAGGTAAAGTCCATAAATGGAACACTAGAATTCCACATAGGTATTAGCTTGTTCCTGAAGAGCACCCTGACAACACATTGAAAGTATTTAAGTAACAAGCTAGTACCAGAATAGATCCTGGACTCACGCCGTAGGTGCTCGGTTTGTTTGATAAAGCCCCTTCTGATTGAATAACTTCTGCTGCAAGCTTTGGTATTTAGGCCCAGATGGGCCAGGGGCAGTAGTGGGCGTGACAGCTTGGTATCAGAGCTTGGTATCAGAGCATAGATTTGCTCTGGAAGGACCAGTGTTCTGGTCATTGATGGTTATAGTATAGACTTGTTCCCACATAGGAAGTCCATTAGGTTGAGTCACTCATGAGTATTGAGCATATATGTGTATTGTGCTTTGCTTTGTTGTTGTGAACAGGATGAGAACCAAGAATGTGAAGAGAGGCCCAAAAAAAAAATGAATATGCTGGCTATGTGCCAATGAAAAATGGATATGCTGGCCATGTGCCAAAGGGAATGAATATCCTGGCTTTGTGCCAGAGGTAATGAGTACTGGCTTTGTGCCCGAAGCCCAAGTTGGGGCTAATGAGCCATTGAGGCGATGATTACTGGGCCTTGATGCCCAGATTGTTACTGGGTCTCGATACCCAGAGGAAATATTGGAAGCAATGCAGGAGTTGTGCCAGTAATTGAGCATTCAGACCAGAGAAAGAGATCAGATGTAAGTCCCAGAATGTGCTGGGCAATAAAGAGAATTAACAGTGAAAAGAAGGCTAGAAAGAGAAAAGCCACGACAACAGGTCAGGTATAAGTCCCAGAACTTGCTGGGCAATAAAGAGGACTAACAATGAGGAGAAGGTCAGACAGAGAATATATGCTAAGATCAAACCAGTGGAACTGGTACTGATGGTAATGAATGAAGAAGTTCAAAAGCAAAGGAACTGGACATGAAAAGAAATCAGGGACCACCCTGAAAAGGGGGACCTGATACTGGAAATACAGGAAAGCTCATAACAGTTGAGAATAGGGGATTCTCTTTTCCCAAGGCAAACAGGGAAAACATTAGTCCATCCTAAAGATGGTATGCAGGCAGAAGTGCCTGAGAGGTAGACAGAAGCCTAAGAGCTTAGTTTGGCCCAAAAGCCAAATGCCAGGTTACAAGTACCTGGATCTAGCAGAGATTTAATAATCAGATATGCTCCGCAGTATGAGAAACAGGAGCAGTTGTAAACAAAGAGAACTCTGAGATGCCTGAGGTCAGAGCTAAGATAGATTTTCAGCGCAGTTCGAGCTAGGGACTACTATTCTATAATGCAGAATACCCTGGCATTGGAACAGTGTTTAAGGACCAAAAGGAATGTACCAAACGAAAGGGCAATGAGATAAGGAATGCCAGCAGGTATTTCAGCAATGGAAATTACCTAAAAGAAGAGTAGTACATTTGCTTAAATGGACCCAGTGATGAAAGCAGAGCAATTCCCAACATGAAAGAGGTCAATAAAGAGATGAGATGGCCCTGAAGCAAGAACTCCAGAAGTAAGCTGGAGGCTCGAGCATCTAGAAAGAGAAGCAGATGATGTTTTGCGCTTAAGCCAAGAGAGGATAATAAAAGTAGCCTACAGGGCAAGTCTTGAGAAGCCTTGGAGATTCCAGCAGAATGTAAAAAGAAAGGTATCCAGAAAAAATAGATGGACAAAACTTGGCACTTGAGCCAAGAAAAAGGATGATAACAGAGAAAGGAAAGTAACTTGTTATGGATTGTCAAGCAAGACTTAAGGAAGATTTCATGGCCAAGAGCCATGCTACAGAACCAGAAATGGTTGTTTTATGAGCTGCACCCAGAGTTACTGGGTAAAGGGCTATACTATTAGGAAGGGAAGGCAGAAGGCCCCGAGAGATTAATGACAGAGGGCAATTTCCATGAGGGGCAAGACATGCCCCATCTTCATTGAAGAGATTGGAATTGTCATAAAGAGGCCAGTTATGCCTCCACCAGTGCATATTTCGATCCATGGACTGAAATATAAATTATGGATCAGGACCTTAGTATGCCTGGAGCAGGAAGAGATAAATTAAGAATACTGGAAAACTATTCCAGATTGAGACTTCAAGAAAAGCACAGGAGGACCATGAAGTCAAAAGAGTTGAAGATGCTGATGAATAAATGAACCAGGTCAAGATTGGGTTAGAAAGACCCTGACAGGTAACATTTTATTTTATAGTTATGAAATATCAGCTTTA
Organism: Aquilaria sinensis; assembly: GCA_005392925.1. NCBI lineage: Eukaryota > Viridiplantae > Streptophyta > Magnoliopsida > Malvales > Thymelaeaceae > Aquilaria > Aquilaria sinensis. Next base: position 161,222 of record SMDT01000463.1, read on the forward strand.
ATTTGATACTAGTGCGTTATTATATGTGAAAATTGCCAGGTTAGTCAAGGGAATGAATTGATGAATGATAGTATGCACTGAAGTGCGCCTGGTTAGAAATACCAGGAATGAATTGATGGCAGATAATATTGCTGCCCACCCCAGAAATGAATATAGCAGGAATAAGCCTGAAAGGCAGACTGCTCACAGTGAGCATAGTTTGGCCATTGAGCCGAATACCAGGTTTAAAGTACCTGGACCCAGTAGGGATATGTAGGAAAGAATGGAATTGATGATGGAAATTTCTTGGGTTAGTCCCAGAGGATCATTTAAGGGTACTGAAGCACAAACCCATGTTCATAAAGAAGGATTTCTTAAGGCCAGGTACATTTACCTGGAAAGCATTATGCTCTATGTGGAAAAGAAAGATGGACCTCGAACCTGGATATTTCCAGCCGAGAGTCAGAGGAGAAAGTGTCTTAAAGACAACTTTCAGGATCAAAAGTGGTCACTTTGAGTACATGGTGATGCCATATGGGCTCACTGATGATGACATATTGGTGTGCTCAAAGGATGAAAAGCCCATAAGGAGCACCTAAGAGTGGTGCTAAGCCTGTTAAATGACAGGAGTTGAATGGAAAATTGAGTGCCAAATTCTGGGCTAAGGAAATTGAAATCCTCGGACAGTTGATCAATGAGCATAATTTAGCTGTTGATCCCGAGAAAGATTGAAGCTATCTTGAAATGGAAGCAACATCAGTATGAGGGACTTACGAAGAAATTGACTGCAGCCCAATACTGGTTTTACCAGACTTTACCAAGAAATATCAGTTGATCACTGATAAGATGGGTTGAGTCTTATAAAAGGAAAACTGGTTATGACTTGTAAGATCAAGGCAAGTAAAACCTTATGAGGAGGGTTATCCAGTATATAATCTGGAATTGATAGAGAGATTGAAATCTTGAGAGAGAGCAATGGGTATTTATATGGCCAAGGAATGGGGGCTGCTTGACAGTTAAGGTAGTCTACCAGTGTTCTGGTGATAAGCTGCAAGCTACTAGAGCAGGATGAATTTTTACTCCTAGGAAATTTGGAGGGCCAAATTTCTTAAGAGGGGGAGTTTTGTTACACCCGGAAAGGGCTAAATGACTAAGTCCCGGGTTAAGAGGATTAGTGGAAACAAAAAGTTTCCTAATTTGGAAACTTAGCAATTAAATTGAGGAGACATGGAAATTTTTCCCTAATTGGGAATTGAGCTTGGTAAGCTCGGGAGATCTTAAATTAATTATGGAATGGGCATAAATGAGTGTTGGACACTCTTGGAATTAAACTTGGCTAAGGCCAAGAGCATTGGTGATGAAAATGGTGGAAATTAAAGTTGAGGGACTCAATTGTTCAAAGGTAAAGTTTGTGGGAGGACTCAATTGAACAATTGACGAAAGGTGGAGGGCTAAAGGAGGGATTTGGCCATTATTGCATGGTAAAATAAACCATGGCCGGCCATCCCCTTTATTCCATTTGAATATTTGCCACATAAGCCTCCACTCATATTATTTAAATTGCCCACATGGATTTGACCCCACCATCACCATAAATAACTATTTTGCCTATCATTTTTTACTAGTCTTTGTCTCCCACTTTACATTATTTTATTTCTCCTCACCATCACTTGTCAAATCAATTCTTTAATGAGCATTTGACTCATTCTCCCCCCTTTTCATTCAAAAATTCGGCCATGCCATATAAATTGGCAAAATGGCGCCATAAAGGAAGCAAATGGGTTGTCTTGATGGGACATCACTTTCTTTTGTCCATGGACTTGCATTTGACTAGCTTTCCTCCTTTTTGAATTAGTGTTGACCGGCCATGTTGCATTTAGCCACATTTGGCTTGCATTTGAGCTTCATTTCCCTTCCATGTGCAGCTTACATTCGGCCATGCTCCCATTTCGACTTCATTTCACTAACATTTCTCTCTCTCTAGCCAAGGACGCTCTCCCTTCTCTCTAGAACACAAACACATTCGGCCATGGTTCTTTCTCCAAGCTTCATCTTCTTCCTTCATTCTAGCATTCGGCCATGGCTAAATCTACCATTCCTTACACATGCAAACACGATTTCGTAGTGATTTCATACTCCTAAACACATCTAGACCAAGAACAAAGAGAGAAATCAAAGAAAACCCATGAAGAAATGCTTGTGAAGTTTCGGCCTTGGTGAGAAAATGGTGTTCTTGAGCTCACCTCAAGAGCTCCTTACATGCATGGCATTTCTAAGCCATGAGGAGCAAGAAAAACAAGGAAAACATCAAGAAAGAACAAGTGAAGATTCGGCCAAAACAAGGTTGTAAGTGAATCATGTTTTTCATTGTTGATTTCTTGTGTTTTGAGCTAGATATTACTTTTTAATGCTTTGTATATGCTGGATTTTTGCAAGGACAAGCTCTTGAAGATTCGGCCATGGAGGATTTATAGTGCTCTTGGACTCAACTTGAGAGTTCAAGGCATGCATGGCACTTTTAAGCCATGAAAAGCAAGGAAATGGAGGAGAACTCCAAGAAAAGCAAGGAGCAACTTTCGGCCATGGATGTCCATGGTATTTTGAGGCTTGAAACCAAGTGTTCTTGGTGCCTCGATGGCTTGTATAGCCATTCCAAGCAAGGAATCAAGCAAAGGATGCAAAGAAAAGCAAGGAACAAATTCGGCCAAATGGGTATTTTGGCTTGTATGTGCATTTTTCCAAGTATTCTTGGTATCATTGAAGTCCTTGTGAGTATACAAGATATTGGTCAAAAGTTGGATGCAAAAAAGAGGAGTTTTGCAAGCAAAATCAAGCCATGGAGGATTCGGCCATGGATGTGGTTTTTAATGTCTTGGCATGTTAGCCATGTGGGGCCAAGTGTTCTTGGCATGTTTTGAGTCCTAGATGACTTGTACAAGCAAAATCAAAAAAAAATCACAAAGAAGAAATGAAGCATGCATTCGGCCATGGTGCCAATTTTTGTGTGGATGTGTGTAAACCATGTGTTCATGGTAGCTAGGTGTGCCTAGCAAAATGTGAAGCCAAAATGGTAAAGGAAAGTAATGATAAATTCGGCCATAATGACAAGTTTGTGAAAATTGGTGTTAGCCAAGTGTTCTTGGCATAAATGGTCCTTAGAAAACTTATGGGACTAAATTGAGCAAAAGAAAGAAATAATGGGGCTAATTGGGCCAAGAGTTAAATTTGAAGGCCCAAATTGAAAACCAAGTATTCTTGGTCCAGAAACTCTTAAATGGGCTATTTTGGGCCATAATGGTATTATTGGCAAATGGGCTAAAATCCTGGAAAAGGTTAATATGGGCCCAAATCCTGGAGAAGTTAAATGGGCCAAATCCTGAAAAGGTAAAATTGGGCCTAAATGTTAAGTTGGGCCAAGTCCAGAAAAGAAATTAAAAGGCCAAGTGGGCCTGAGGAGATAAAAGGCAAGTGGGCCTGAGTTAATTAAAAGGCCAAGGCCTGGGAATTAATAAAAGTGGGCCTGAAGAAAATAAAAGGCCAAGTTGGGCCTGAGAGAGATTAAAAGGCCAAGTGGGCCTGAGTTCCAGAAAAGGCCAAGTTGGGCCAGAATTCCAGAAAAGGCCAAGTGGGCCTGAACTCCAGAAAAGTGCAAATTGGGCCTGGATTTCCAGGAAAAGGCCAATGTAGGCCTGAGTTCACAGAAAATTGGGCCTCAGTTCACAGAAAGGCTAAGTGGGCCTTTACCTCCTTAAGTGAGGTTGAGTAAGTTAAACCAAGTATGCTTGGTAAATTATGGTTCTCTTGTTTAATAGAAAGCAATTAAGTAACTTGTTAGTATTTTGGGCTTTATAGGTCCATTAAGGAAAAGATAGAGTTCCAACAACAAACAAAGCAAAGCAAGGCAAAGACAATGAGCAAAAAGGTTACACAAATGTTGGTAAGAATCCCTATACTCACTCACTCTCCATGTTATTTTTTCCATGACCTTTCATTGTGAGTATTAGTGCCCCTATGTGATGGTCAAAGAACCAAGTGACCATAGGTGTGCATGACAGGGCTTTGTGGTTGTTACTTTTTGTGAGGACTCATGATACTTTCTTAGTTGGATAATTGGGCACATAAGTGCATAGTGGGCGAGGTAGTGTTGCTTTGGCAACTATGATTATGGTTTACTCATGAGTAATTAGCAAGCATTTAGGGCTAGGAATTGAGTTTGGCCAACTCAATTCCCAAGCTAAGGAGCGCTCAGTAGGTTATAAAAATAAATGGCATGCCGGGATTAGTGGCATGGTTTATGCTAATGCTTGCGATGCCATACGATGACATGGAACATGATGTTATGAGGACAGTGTTGTGTGTGTTGAGTTGCGTGCTTCTCTGAATCATTGTTGTTTGTGCATGCTGACCCATATTATTATTGTTATTGTTATTGTGCTATATCTTGTGTTTTCTTTGTTTTAGTGTTTTCCTTTGCAGGAACAGGATTATTTGCCATGATATTCTTGGCATGAATTTATTTGCCATGGTATTCTTGGCATGGGATTAATTGCCATTACATTCTTGGCACAAGTTTAGGCTTTGGAAGCCATATGATGACTTTGAAAGTCATGAGATAATTACCTCACTAGGCATTGGATGCCGTCGGGATTCTTACTGAGTTTTATAAACTCACCCGCCCTGATATACATTTTGTAGGAAATGGATTGCTTGAAGGTCAAGCTAGGAGTACTGGAGTACTCATTTTAAATTGCTAAAGGGTTGGGTATGTGTATAGTGTTGCTCATTATATTCATTTGACTCTAAGTGACTTATGTGGTATAGATTGCTTGTGAATCAAGCTAATGGTTTGGACTTCCTTGTGCAGGCTTATGGAGTTTAGAAGTTGTGGGAACAAGGTCTATTAAGCTGGAATGTGTTCCAGGTTATTATGAGTCAAGGTTTGGGTAGTATGAGAGCGTGGTCTGTAAAACCTGAACCTGGCTAATTAGAGACATATAGCATCCTTGGTACATTTTTTTCCAAGTAGGTGATGCTTTATTGTTGCCATTATGATCGTGATTAGTCTTGGATGATTGATTATATGCCATGTTTGCATGGTTTTATGCAGATGGAATGCCATGATGGATATTCATGTTATGTGTACTAGACTTGGCTGATGCTCATGGATATACATATAAATGTGGTTTTCAAAGTTGAAAATGAGATGGGCTTCTTGGTTGCCATGCATTGGATTAGTACACTTGATGGACACACATTCTATGCACTTAATGGATTGAGTGTATGCTTTGCTTGATTTGCAAGTATGATTTGCTGATTATGTGTGTAACTGGCTAGAGGTAAAGTCCATAAATGGAACACTAGAATTCCACATAGGTATTAGCTGTGTTCCTGAAGAGCAACCCTGACAACAACATTGAAAGTATTTAAGTAACAAGCTAGAACCAGAATAGATCCTGGACTCACGCCGTAGGTGCTCAGTTTGTTTGATAAAGCCCCTTCTGATTGAATAACTTCCACTGCAAGCTTTGGTATTTAGGCCCAGATGGGCCAGGGGCTGTAGTGGGCGTGACAGAGATCCCTTGCCAAGTCCTGTTTCCCAGTATTTATAGAAGTACCTGGCCCATTCGGATCCTGACACGTGTTCGGTCGGATTCTTTCTGTGCTTTTTGGGCGTAAGGAATAGTTAGCCGTTTGTAGGCTCTTGGTTTTGTGGCTGAGACGGGACTTGGATGATGTCAGCGTGTCAGGCCGCTGTTTCAGGCAGCGTATGGGCGATCTGTCAGAGGCTCCTTAAATGCTCATTAAATGCTCATGCCGTACTCCCTGGGGGGTTCTCTAGCTCGGGAGTTCCGCCTTCGGGGAGAATCTCTCCTGCTTTCAGTAGCTGGTTCTTTTCTCCCAAAGGCGATATGTTCGGTTCCCCGAGGGAGTCAGCAACACATTAAGATAACCTGGCGTTTCAGCCGAAGTACTTACTTCGTCGTGCTCGACTTTGCTTCTGCCGAGGTTGATGGTAATGCTTCTTTCCGAGCTACGTTAGGCCCCCCGAACAAACCTTCAGGAAAGTATATACTGGAAGAGGCGAGAGCCCTTTGGCTATCACAAACTAACAACTAAAAATGGAAAATAATTAGAGAATCAACATTAAGAACACTTATACTTAGAATTGAATTCCCCTAGAAATCCATTGTGTAGCTTTTACTTCAGTTTAAGAGGATTATGATTAACATGGGCAATCGAGTACTACCTAAATTAGATTAGCTCCCTATTATTCTAGTTATAGTAATCACTATTGTTAAGTCACCAGTAAGGTGTCTAGGCCTACCACACTTTTTAAGAATGCATTACTAGTCCTATGACCCACTACTAGGTTTTACCCTAGTCTAAAGGTATTATATCACACCTATTACTCTCAGTTATAATATTATCCCTTTTATCTAATGGTGATTCACAACAAACACAATGGATATTACTTAACACATGTTCATCATGCCACTTTGAAATGATAGGCAAACAACTTTTAATCGATGCATCAAAGAATATTTGATAGATCTCAAGAAAATCATAATCATATTAAACCAAAAAGTAATTAAACACAAAATCATCCTAGGGTTCATCTACTCTAAGCATAATTATAGGAAGTTTAGCTATAAAATAAAAACAGCAAAATTGAAAGAAAACTAGGAAAGAATTATCCATCTCTGAAATGCTTTTCTTCTAAGAAATCTTTAATCCGGTGCTCATTAAATGGAGTCGATCATCAAAATTCCCTCTGACAGCCTTCATCCATAAAAAGTCACTTCTTTCTTCGTATTTTTTTTTGTCTCTGTTGGTTTATCTTTTTCTCCGTTTTTTTTTTCTACTCAAAATAACCTAAAAAACCTTAAAAATAAACAAACATGATTTTACACATAACCATGTTAAAGGTCATGTGATGCCTCTGGAACTTAAAATTTCACTAAATGGAGCACAATTTGGAACCTGGGAATGTAACTCAAACAGGGCATGTAGTAGCGCATGTAAGGCATTACATGGGCATGTTACAAAGCGTGTCTTCACCAAATTTTGCCAAAGCTTGCTATTTAGCTCCAAAACTTTGCAGAAATCCTTCTTAACTCAAATGCAGTTGAAATATAATTTAAAAACAAAAAATGAATTAATTAATCACCATATCCAAACCAAAAT